>ML818464.1:114593-140317 GCA_009831015.1 Picea engelmannii | reverse complement strand
AACTATTTTATGTTTTAAGGCCATGCTTGAAAAAAGTTGTAATTTTGACCCGGTTAGAAAAACTAGTGCTACCGGCAACACCACTTTTTGATTTGGGGGTTGATTTTAAAGTTTTTTTGAGAAACCATTTGATCCTTTAAGCCATGTTGACACTTGAATCTATTAGGAACAAAACGACAACCTCACGAGGATGTAAATCCCCCTATGTTTTTATAGAGTTGGTACTCCTCTTTAGATTTTCTTGAGATTTTCAAATATTCAAAATGTGGGACTTGACAGAAGTCCATTGTAGTAATTCAAAGAAACATAAATATTACAGGAAAATAAAAGGAATTTTTTTTTTCTTTTTAAAGAAAGTTCCTAAGAAAGGACCAGGAATTACACATTTCACACATTTAAAGCAAATAAGAAAACTTTCCTCACACCCATCATAGTTTAGGATACATATTTTTGATCACATAAAATAAAAAGAAGATGATCTGCATGCATAAGATAACTTTAACAGAGTGGACGCATGGGAAACTCAAATAAAGATAATGATAGATCAACCTAAAATACTTTATATTTTGAAAACGGGGTTACAAAGAACAGTCGAGATTGTTCCTAAAGTAGTTCTCTTGAAATTTCCAAAAATATATAGTATGTTACGTATTCTTTGAAATTGTAAATTTGTCTTAAAAACTAGGATTGAGGCTTTTGCGGACTATAAATCAAATAAATACAAGAAATAATATCTTATAAGGCAGAAAGTGGGTGGTAGAAGGATCAACAAGACCTGGTAAGAAGAAAAAAGGAGTTATCAGTCTTCGGTTAAACCTTTCTAGTGAAACAGGTGGAATAACAAGATGAGGGACTTGATAAAGAAAAGAAGGATGTGATCAACATAAACTTACTATGATGGTCTCTCGTTGTCTTCATTTTCTCACTGATGTCCCTTTATCGTTTTCATCAACAATTACAGGAACCGTCTCAACTACTTCTTTCCCTTCATTTATCAATTTATCGATAGCTTTATTGAATCATTCTTCGATGTAACTTTTCATAGGTGCCACGTTGATTTCATGCTAGATTTTAGTGTTGAACATCTTTCCCTCCAAGTATCGGAGATCAAGGGAAATTCCATGTAATGCTTCTTCAATATCCTGATTTTTTATGGAGTAATCCACTAGCCACTTATCTATGGAATTCTCATCATATTCAATTATACCATAGAAATTTTCAATTGACAATCCTTTAAAAATATCAACTTTCTCATCAAACTGTTGTTTTGTTAGGAACAACAAGTTGAGGATTAACTTGGGATCTTGAACTTCGTTAGTGCTTCTGGCTAGGTCCACCTCCATGAGCCTTTTGAATAGCTCTTCTCTCCTTTTTATGGCTTGGTTGCATGCCTGAACGATGTTGTTCAAGTTATTTATTTTTTCTTTCTAGCAGGCATTCAGCTGCGTGATCCAACTTGGAGAGGGAAGGTCCTCCTCTCTTCTCTTTATCTCTGACATGTTGGAAACTTTAATACCAAAGGGTACCACAACATCAAGGTAGAAACCTTCTTCACATTTTAGGTCAACCTGTAAATACTCATGGGAGGCATGCTCCCTCGAGCCAAAATAAATCATGTTCTTTGAAATTTCCCAAGCTTCTATAATCAGTGCCATTATTTTCCTTGATATTATTCTCCACATAGCTCCTGGCTTATGTGAGTAAGCTTGAGGATCATTTTAATTTGGTTGTAGGCATGGTGGGTCTGACAATTGCTAAAGGGATGGCAAGAAGTGGAAGAGGAATCAAAGTATCTTCCAGTTCCTTAATCCTTTCCTTTAACTTTATATTTTTCTCTTCGAGACCACCAATGGAGTCATCCAATGCATTTCCAGTTGATTTAGGGATTCTAGAAATCTGGGAAGGATGCATATTTCATAGGTTACCCTCTGAATGTGATTTCCCCTTTTTATTCTTCACATCACTCTTCTTAATAATTAATTTCTTATATTCTCTATCAAATATGACGGTCTAAAATACAAATGATTCTTCTTCATCAAAGATCTCATTCTCAACAATTTCCAATGACTGATTATGGTGGGCCGTGTCTCCTGGTTGATCAATTTTAGGAAACACTTTCTCAATGTCAGCCTCGAGCTCCATATCTTCGAGGGATACGTTATTGATGTCACTTTAAACATGATTATTTTCTTCCTCTTGTACAATATTCTTCCTCTTCTTCCCAAGAGGAAGTTTATGTGAGCTTTCAATTTTTCCTGGAGGGGGTTTCTTATCTCCTCCTCTGCCTAAAATACTGTTGATTACGTTTTTAGATGGGTGGACCACTGGAGCATTGCTCCGAGGTGTTGTAGTTTTATGAGTAACAATTGGGAACTAGGAACTCTTCTCGTTGGGACCCTTTCCTCTCTGTCTATAAAATTCATTGGTATTGAGTATTGTCTATAAGTCACCAACAATGTGGGTAGGATTTCCCAAGTTATTATCTTCTTCTTCTCCTAGAACAATGTGGATAAATGAATTGGTAAAAACCACTATTAACATATGTTCCACAAATATTTTGTTAGGGTAAAACCCTCTAATATTTTCATCATACTTGAGATTCAAGTTGTGGAAGTGGTTTTTAAATTCATCAATTTTGTTCATACTTCTGAATACAAAATCCCCAATTTTCCAAGGCAAAGTTATGAATTTATTTTTTCGTTTTTCATGAAAATGGTGTAGCCAAAAGTTATATTTCCTTGAAAATTCTGTAAAAAAAATTATGTCAGATACATGGCATGGAAGAATGGAGGGATTTTCCTTAGAACCAAAAATCCTAATGACATTGTAATTTTCCATTTGCTCCAAAGTCCCATTTTTATCCAGGAATTTACTAGCATGAGTGGATATTCTTGGGGTATCTTTTCCAAATAACAATCCTTTAAGAATCGAGACAAAGTCATTGAAAACTTCATAAAAATGCAGGGAAGTGTTTTGCCTCCATAATGCTTGGTACCAAAAGGTCACAGGGTCAAATTCACAATTCACCTTCTTTCATATAGACAATTTAGGAATTTGACAACAATGTGCTATCGCAAAAACCAAATAAGAAGCCATAAATAATTTCTTATCCTTTTTATACTGAGACAATTGAGAATATATTTCAATGGAAATCAACTTTCCCCAATCGAAAATGGCCTTCTCCTTGAAAGTAAATATAAGATATAAAGAATCATGCAGGAAATGATGGCAATATTTTCTTGGCTCGTAACTCTCGTATATAACCAGGAAATTTCCCAAAAGGGGTTCTTGAAAAATATAACCTGTAATCTGGTAATATCTTCAGGGATGGCCACGAGATTCTCCAAGAATTTAGGTAAGAGATCCAGGTCATTGTCATGTTTTTTCAAGAAGTCCCTATAATCTTCACCTTTGAAGGTGAGCGTTGGCTCTTGGAGTTTCAGCATTTTACGAAACACTTGAGGTGAAAGAGAGATGGGAGAATGGTCTTGGATTTGAATCATATGCTGACTTGGTATATACTTCTCAGTGCACCAAGAAATCAATTCCTTGCAGTCAAAAAAATTCAGGAACACAGCCTGCACGAGCAATTTTGGACGTCCAAATTACTTATGTAACATCCCCAGTATCCAACTGGGCTATGCCACATAAAATAAAATTTAACTGTATGCAAATTAAAACATATACACATAGAAAATCTTGTGGAAATTTATATATATAACTTAAAACAAACAAATACATTATTTAACTGGACAAACTCATATGGAAATAACAGTAAACATATGCATGTAGCATAGACAAGAAATACCCATAAATATAAATACAGTTAGACCTTCCATGAACCTCCCAGCCTTAGACCACACTGCTCATCACTCTCAACAGTGGGTCACCCCCGAGATGGGACTAAACTCCACCCGAGTAAAGGGATTCCTAACCAGGACGATGTATCTCAGACAACAGGAAAGACTCTGTCATAGGTGCCAAATCAAGCTAACAGCCTACAGTCCCTCATTCCCCACATGCATGTCCCACCCCAAGAAGTGTGCCCCTTCTCTGCTCAATAGTCCTTTGGTTGCTCCACTTCCTTTCCAAGCTTCAGTAATAGGCCAGAAAAGAAGTCTCATAGCCCTGTAGTTGTAGTTTGGCACCTTCCAGAACCCAACAATTCTCTCACCTAGAGAGAAATTTTGCATGGGCCTGGCAACCTACCTCTTCAATATCCCATGGGCCTGACAGCCCACTTCTTCAATCTATCTCCCAAGATAACCAGGTACACATATAGGTATGGGTACGGATACAAGTACAGGTTCAAGTATGAAGGACAGTTGAATAAGTGAGTGAATGATCATGGAATGAATGAATGGATAGATGAACTAAGTCCAAACCATATGTATGCATGTTCCCAACTTGACACTTGTCATGTTGGGAGCTACTTTGGCCCACTTGTCCCCATCCTTATAACTTAGGATAAAATAATTATCCATACATTATACTTTAAGGGATATTAATATAATATTCATTTTTGGCTTAAGATCCCTAGCTTAGACCCTTATCCTTAACTTTTATCTCCCCCCCCGATTTCCTTTAGTCCCCCATACTCTTTTATCATGTTCATTCTACACACAGCGATGTATTATATTAATGATAAGACATATACAAAAATAGGCTCACTGGCCTTTAGCATCTAGGCTCTTTGGCCTAATTCCACACATAAGCCTCTTAACTTATAATAACTGGATCACCAGCCTAGAAAACACAACATATACACAAAGGTTTCCTGGCCTCAAAATCATCTGCACATAAGTTTGTTGCACGTGATATCCTGGAATGTGCACACTTCATCATTTTAGTGCGCAATACATGTGCACACTATACCATGGAAGGTTCTTACAAAAATGATATCAAACAACTCACTAGCTTAAGTACATTTGCATTTACATTTATAGTTGGGGTTCATTCTAGGGGTATCACAATCCCCTCCCCTTATTTATCCATTGTCCTCATTGCATTATGTACACATATACATCCAAAATTTCAAAAATCCTCAAAAATATGTGGGTATTTTTCCTGCATTGCATCCTCATGCTCCCAAGTATAATCCTCAGGACCATACCATGTCCATTGGACCTTAACAAGCCCTATGGCTCGATTCCAGAGCTATTTGAATTTTCAGTCCAGAATGCATACCGGATGCACTTGGATAGCGCCTTCTTGCTCCACCTAAATAACATTCCAATAAGTTACATGATTAGCATCAGGTATATATTTCTTGAGCAATGATACATGGAATACATTATGAACAGACATAGATGCAGGCAATGCAATCATATAAGCTATTGGACCAATCATTTCTAGGATTTCAAATGGTCCACAATATCTAGTTTCCAACTTGGAAAAGTTTCCCAACTTCAGGGAACTTCTATTGGCCTTCACTTTCAAGAATACATGATCACCCACTTTAAACTCCCTGTGAGTTCTACCCTTATCAGCATATATTTTCTTCCTATCTTGGGCAACCTTTAAATTCTGTTTAATTTTCAACATTTTCTCTTCCATTTCCCTAAGCAATTATGGCCCAACTATTTCTCTATCTGTTGGGTTGTCCCAACATACTGGTGTGTTTCACTTTATACCATAAAGTGCCTCAAATGGGCTCATCTTTAGAGATGCTTGGTACCCATTCTTATAAGAAAAATCTACTAAGTGTATGTAGTCTTCCCATTTTGATGGTTTATCCATCGCATACATCCTCAACATATCCTAAATCACTTGATTCACCCTCTTTGTTTGTCCATCTGATTCTGGATGATAAGATGTGCTAACATTCAATTTTTTTCCAAATCCCTTAAATAATCATTTCCAAAAATTTGATGTAAATTTTGGATCTCTGTCAGACAAAATTGTCTTGGGTATACCATGTAATCGAGCAATTTCTCTGATATAAACATCAACAATGTTGGTTGCCTTGTGAGTGAGTGATGCAGACCCCCTACCTCACCCTTCGGCAGGGTCCGCAACCTCCCTGTCACTAGATCATTCCTTCCTGCTAAGTCGAAATAGATCTCTGGTTCTAGTTAGAACCCTTCGAACAGATCCACAGGTCCCTTAGTCCCTGACACTGGCTTTGAGAAGCCCTGTGTGCACGCCACCCTTTTTGGCGCCCTTCTCCCTTCCAAGACAATAGATACCTCTGCGTTGACTCCTTTTCTCTCTCATGACCTCGGGTTGTGACCCAAGGCTCTAGACTACGCGCCTTTCGCATTTCGGAAGTTCGGGACTCTTGCATGCGAGCTCTCCCCGACTATCGATCTTTTGAAATGCCAAAACCCGAAAAAGGGCCTAACGGCTCCTCCTTTAAGCCTTCTCCACATGACCCTATCTTGTGGCCTAGGGCTACTCCTCCAAGTGCTTTGGATTTTTTGATTTGAGGAATCACAATGCAATGCTCTTCCTTTCCCTTTCAAATCCAAGAAACCCTGAGACCCAATACCTCTTGGATCTACGATCCAGATATGTCACTTGATCAATGGCCCCGATCAAATCTCGTTGATCTCCTTTTCAGGATTTTGTGGAATCTTCACCTCCCAACTCTCAGTGACCAAAATCCTGGTGAATTATGAATCTCTGCCATGCGTCCTCCAAAATGGATGATTGTGATCCTTTCATAAAATCCCCTTTCGTGATTTTGGCCCGGTCTTCTCCTTCGTTTCCTCGGTGCCAAAACGCCAACCAAAAACCATGTATCCCCTCTAATGGATGACTATAACTCTTAATCATGATCAACGGTTGTGATATTTTTTGGATTATCAATGGTCATGATCAAATCTCGACATCCTTCCTTTCGACGATTTGGGAGAGTGTTCACTCTTGTTTCCCAATAAACAAATCCCCAGTGGCTTCTGGATATTTGCCACGTGTCTTATAACGACAGATGGTCCTGATGCTTTCGGGACTCTGATGAGTCCATTCCACTTTTCATACACAAGGTCTAAACCTTTTGTGCCTTCCTCCAAAGATGATGGCTATTGGTCGTCTGTACTAGATCTCATGGTTTGCGGTGCTCCTCCTCCTAAGCTTTCACATCTCTCAGACTAAAAAGGTTTTCTAAGTGTCAAAGACCTCAACCTTCAATTCTTCCCTACTGAATATTTGTACTCAAAAGTTTTATCCTTCCCGAGCTTCATCCTCATTGAAGATTCAACCTCTTACACACACCTTGCATTCGAAGATCTCGAATAACTCAGATTTGAGGAATTTTCTTGAAACGAAAATACCTTACACCCACCTGGCATTCTCTTAGGTTATCCCTTTGAAACTTGGTTTCTTATAGCCTCTATGCATTCCTTGCACTTGGATCCTCAAGTTCCCTATGTCATCTCTCTAAACCCTTCTCTCTGAGTCGTTCTAAGACTCAGTCAACGCACACCTTGCATTTGTGAATGCACACCTTGCATACATGGTTCGGAAGACAAACGATTGGAGCTGATCCACTTTCATTACAGGTTCATGAAATCATCTTCTCAAACTCTCATACAAGAACGAGAATGAAACAAATACCACATACAGAATGAAATATTCATGCAATCACATTCATATGAACACAGTCTAGTTTGGGATAACTTTTTGTCTGTTCTATTCATTCATAAAAACAAAAAATACACATGGTGTTCCTATGCTCTATTCTACTTTGGTTCTACTACAATCCTTTCATACTCTACTCTGTATATATCTCTATTACAAATTGATAATCAAAATATCTAAGGACTGGCTCCGTGAGCTCTCTCGTCATGTTCTGAAATCTATCATTTCAAACTTAAAATTGTTACCTACTCTGTCCCATTACAATAACTGCTAATTACTATCAGACATAGCCAACACTCCATGTCTGCGATTTCTTATAGTCCTTAGATAATTTTCAAACAAGTTACAAAATTCAAATTGCTCAACAAAATATCTCAACAACCTAATTAAATTTTGAGTTAATGCTCGATTTGAATTTCAGGCGTTGTTGAAATCTCTTCTGATTGCCTCCACGTGTGTGTTGTCGACATTGAAGGTGATGCTCCTGCATCATACTCCCCTGTTTAAAAAACAATTATGGACTCCTTTCCATGAACTCCTGCACTGTATTTCCATGCTTCAAAATATTAGGTTATGTGACCCAAATTTCATCTTCCATTGGGTAATATTTCCATTTCACCAGATACTGAAGATATGTCTTCCTCCTGGTTTTCTTTCCATATCTCTGCTCAATAATTATCTCCATCTAAGGTTTCTCTGTTGTGGGTAATTTCTCTTCCCACTTAATTTCTTTCTGATCATCTGATCCTCCTTATTCATCTCTCCTATAAGGATACAAGTCTGCAACATTGAATATTGGCAATATCCCAACATTTTTCTGGCAACTCAATCTCATAAGCATTGGCTATGAATTTCTGAGAATCCTACATGGTCTAATCGTTTTCATCTTTAGCTTATTATATGTTCCCCTTGGGAATATCTCTTTTCTCAAGTGAACTAAAACCTCATATCCAATTTCGAATTGAACTTCTCTTCTCTTTTGGTCAACTATTCTCTTGTATTTATGGTTGTTGTCCTGTAGCTGCTCTCTGACTCTATCATGAAGTTTCTGCATTTCTGCAGCAAAATCGTCTGCTCCAGCACTTCTAAACTCATATTGATTCAAATTTCTCAATCTATAATCCCCCTTGGCTGTATACCATACACAATTTCAAATGGACTTTTTCCTGTGCTCCTGTTCACTTAATTGTTGAATGCAAATTCTACTTGTGCCAGAATTTGATCCCATTGTTTACCTTGCTCAGTGACTAAACTCCTCAGTAAGTTTTCGAGACTCCTCTTCACTAATTTAGTTTTTCCATCTATCTGAGGGTGATATTTTGAACTAAAGGATAATTTATTTCCCAACCTCTTCCATAGAGTTCTCCAAAAGTGTCCTACAAATTTGGTGTCTCTGTCTGAAACTATGCTCCTTGGCAATCCATGTAATCTTAATACTTCTTTGAAAAATAGATTTGTGATGTGTGTGGTATCGCTTGTCTTCTAGCATGGTATGAAATGTTCCATTTTTTAGAATATTTCGACCACAACAAATATGGAATCACTCCCTTTCTGAGTTCTAGGCAATCCCAAAAAAAAGTCCATATTGATTGCATCCCATGGCCTCTCTAGAATTGGTAATGGTTGATACAAACCAGTGTTTTGTTGTATTTCTTTTGCATACTGACAAATTCTTCATTTGTTCATGAATTTCTTCACTTCTTCTCTCAATCTCGGCCAATAATATGAATTATTCAATTGTGCAAACGTCTTGTCGTGACCAAAGTGTCCAATTAAACCTCCATTGTGTTTTTCTTTCAGCAGGTTGTCTCTCATTGAGCACTTCGAAATACATAATTGTCTCCCCTTGAACAGTAATCCATCTTGAATCAAATATTCAATCCATGGGATTTTGTCTCCCAACAAAGTATTCTTGCATGCCTCGTAAGCTTCTTTGAAATCTGCATATTCTTTATACATCTTCTTGAGGTGTTCGAACCCCAAAGTTTCCACCTGGAATTCTTGTACAATCAAACTTCTTCTGCTCAAAGCATCTGCAACTTTGTTAGCAGTTCCAGCAATGTGTTTAATAACAAAAGTAAAATTTTGCATGAATTCTACCCATTTTTCATGTTTCTAATTCAACTTTTCTTTCCTAGTAATAAATTGCAAAGCATGATTATCATTGTACAAGACAAACTCTTTAGGAATTAGATAATGCCTCCATTTTTTCAAAGATTGAATCACTGCATAAAATTCATTGTCATACGTGGAATACGTTTTCGTGGCATCATTCAATTTCTCACTGAAATAAGAAACTGGCTTATGGTCCTGACTCAAGACTGCTCCAATAGCTGATCCACTTGCGTCACATCTCACCTGAAATGTTTTTCCAAAATATGGTAAGACCATAATTGGTTTCTCTGTGATTTTCTCTTTCAACACTTTGAAATGTTTTTCAGCTTCCTTCATCCAACTGAAGGACTTGTGTTTCTTCTTCACAGTGTCTAACATGGGTGCACATATGCCACTGAAATTTCTGATAAATTTTCTATAGAAGCTTGCTAACCCAGGAAAACTTTTTACTTCAAATATGATGCTCGACGATGGACATTGTTTGATTTATCTCACCTTTCCTGGGTCCATATTCAATTCATTTGAAGAGATTACGAAACCCAAATATATGAGATCCTTCTTCATAAAATAACTCTTCTTCAGATTTATTAGCAACTTCTCTTGCTACAACCTTTCCATCATTGTTGTCAGATGTCTCAGGTGTTCTTCTTTTGTCTTGCTGAAAATTAGTATGTCATCCAAATATACTATGACAAATTTTCCGATGAAGTCTTTCAACACTTCATTCATCAACCTCATAAATGTACTTGGTGCATTTATCAACCCAAATGACATGACCATCCATTCAAACAATCCTTCATTCGTCTTGAATGTTGTTTTCCATTAATCTCCCTCTATCATTCTTATTTGATGATATCCTCTCTTCAAGTATACCTTGGAAAAATAGCTTGCTCCGCTTAAACAGTCCATCAAATTATCCATCCTCAGTAAAGGAAATATGTATCTAATGATTATCTTGTTGATGGCTTGAGAATATGTACTCAACCTCCATCCTCCATCTTTGTTTGGGCTCAATACAGTCAGTACTGCACATGGGCTTAGGCTTTCCCTGATTAACCCTTTATTGAACAACTCCTAGACTTGATTTTTGACTTCCTCATTCTCTCTAGGTGTCAACCTATAAGTTGCTTTATTTGGTAAAATAAATCCTAGAATAAGGTCAATATGATGGCTTATGCTCCTAATAGGTGGAAATGAGTGTGGTAACTCATCCATGATTATATCAACAAATTTTTCTAACCGTTCCTGGATTTCTATAGGCAAATATTCTACTGAATTATTTGTAAGGATAACTCTAGGCTTCCTCACTACAACAAACTACATTTCTTTCTCCTTATTGACTTCTTTTAAGAGCTCCTTCCCACTCATGAGAAGTATGCTTGGACTAGATTCTGGCTCTCCCTCTTTGTCTTCTATGGGTAACAACATCTATGTCCTACCATTCTTTTCTAGGGTATAGGTATTCTTTCTTCCATCATGAATAACCTTTTGGTCATATTTCCATGACCTTCCCAATAAAATATGACAGACATCCATAAGAATTACATCACATAATATTTCATCTTTGTAACCTCCTATCTTAAATTCAACTTGGCACTGTTGACTTACCATGACTTGATGCCCTTTCTGCAACCATGATACCTTAAATGGATTTGGATGTGCAGTTGTCTTCAACTCCATCTTTTCCACCGTCTCTGTGGATACTAGATTGTCAGTGCTTCCACTGTCTATGATCACTTTGCAAACTCTATCTTTCGACTTGCAAGCAGTTCTGAATATGCTTGTTCATTGAATTAGTTCCTCTGGTTCCTTTTCTGGTTTGAGAAGAACTTTCCTCATCATGAGGTTTCTTCCTCCTTTTGTGGCTTTTGCTTCCACATGCTTCTCCTCTTCAACAATATGTGCTTCTTCACCTTCTCTTTTTCTTTCGGGACATTTCCAAGATTTATCTCCTTCTTTTCCATAGCTATAACATTTAACTATGCCTCCTCTGGCTCTTCCTCTTCCTCTACCTCTGGGAAAATAACCTCTTCCACCATGCTGTCCTTCTTTGGAACTTCCACCCTTCTCATGGTGACTATGTTGTTTTTCACCTCTAGGCTTCAACTTCCGAAACTTTTCTCTGGTGGTTCCTTTGACTTTTCTTGAGTTTCCACCTCTGGTTCATTGGCTTTGCCTCTTGGCCAACGTTTCTTCAGCTTTCAAGGCTGCTTGATAGGCATCCTCGACTTTACTGACAAATATCATGTTGATATCCTCTTGGATTTCATATCTCAACCCATTAATGTATATGTCTGTCTTCTCATCTTCATTCTCTTTCTATCTAGCACTGATGTTCAGTCGGTAAAATTCTTCAGTGTACTCCTTCACTGATAAACCTATATGTTTCAGATTCTGCAATCTTCTATAAAGATTGACCTGGTAATCCTTCGGGATAAATTTTTCCTTCAACTTAGCTACCATCCTATCCCATCTTTTAAATTTTTTCTTACCATTTCTTCTGCGTTCGGCTTGTAGTTCATCCCACCATAACATTGCATGGTTGTTCAATCTTGTCACTGCATGCTTCACCATATTGTCTTCTTCGATATCTTTGTAATCGAAGTATTTTTCCATGGTGCGTACCCAATCCAACAATTCTTCAACTTCCAAATTTGCTTCATACATAGGTACCTCTATCCTTGCTTTGGCTCCTATTCATGAAAAAACTTGTATCAAGTGAGCTTGTCCAGCGTCCTCTGCTGCATTTTCCTCGACCTCTACCTCTTCACTTTCAACCTCACTGACATCACCAACATCCAGTGCTCTTCTCTGTGCAGTCTCCATGGCGTCTAATCTCATTCTGAGTCGCCTCATTTCTTATTCCATCTTTGCATTCTCTCTACATCTTCTAGGCAGCATGACTTTACCGCGTCACCTAAAAACACAAATTGAAAATTTCCTTGATACCACAAATGGCACCAACCTTCCTCCTTTTCCTTTTTCTGTTTTCCACAAACAAACTCAAAATCTTAGCTCTGATACCACCTGATCCAGACCCCCTACCTCACCCTTCGACAGGGTCCGTGACCTCTTGGTCACTGGATTGTTCCTTCTTGCTAAGATGAAATATCTCTCTGGTTCTATCTAGAACCCTTTGAACATATCCATAGGTCCCTTATTCCATGATGTTGGCTTTGAGAAGATTTATATGCACACCACCCTTTTCGGTGCCCTTCTCCCTTTCGAGCCAATAGATACCTCTGCGTTGACTCCTTTTCTCTCTCATGAACTCGGGTTGTGACCCAAGGATCTAGACTACGCGTCTTTCACGTTTCGGAAGTTTGGGACTCCTACATGTGAGCTCTCCATGCCTCCCAGTCTTTCAAAATGATGAAACCCAAAAATGGCCTAACGACTCCTCCTTTAAGCCATCTCCACACGACCCTGTCCTGTATCCTAGGGATACTCCTCCAAGTGCTTCGAATTTCATGATTCGGGGAATCACAATGCAGTGCTCGTCCTTTCCCTTTCAAATCCCCAAAACATTGAGACCCGATACCTCTCGAATCTACAGTCCATATCTGTCATTTGATCAACAGCCTAGATCAAATCCTGATGATATCCTTTTCAGGATTTTGCAAATTCTTCACCTCCCAAATCCCAGGGACCAAACTCTCGGTGACTTTGGAATCTCTGCCATGCGTCCTCCAAAATGGTCGGTTTTGATCCTTTCGTGAAATCCCCTTTCACAATTTTGGCCCGATCTTCTCCTTCGTTTCCCCGGTGCCGAAATGCTGACCAACAGCCACGTATCCCCTCCGATGGACGGTTGTAACTCTTAATCATGATCAATGGGTCATGATATTTTTGGGATGATCAACGGTCATGATCAAATCATGACATTCTTCCTTTCGGTGATTTGGGAGAGTCTTCACTCTCATCTCCCAGTAAACAAATCCCTAGTGGCTTTTGGATATTCGCCACGTGCCTTATAACGACGGACGATTCTAATGCTTTCGGGACTTTGATGAGTCGGTTCCACTTTTCATACACAAGGTCTAAACCTCATGTGCCTTCATCCAGAGCCGATGGCTATCGATCCTCTGTACTAGATTTGATGATCTACGGTGCCCCTCCTCCTGAGATTTCTTCTCTCTCAGACTTAAAAGGTTTTCTGAGTGTCGAAGACCTCAGCCTTCAATTCTTCCCTGCTGAATATCTATACTCAAAAGTTCTATCCTTTCCGAGCTTCATCCTCTTTGAAGATTCGACCTCTTATGCACACCTTGTGTTCAAAGATCTCGAATAACTCATATTCGAGGAATTTTCTTGAAATGAAAATACCTTGCACCCACCTGGCGTTCTCTTACATTATCCCTTTGAAACTTGGTCGCTTCTATCCTCTATGCGTTCCTTGCACTTGGATCCTCAAGTTCCCTTTGTCCTCTCTCTGAAGCCTTCTCTCTGATTCATTATAAGACTCAATCAGTGCACACCTTGCATTTGTGAATTCACACCTTGCATACATGGTTCGAAAGAGAAACGATTGGAACTGATCCACTTTCATTACAGGTTCATGAAATCGTCTTCTCGAACTCTCATACAGGAATGAGAATGAAACAAATACCACATATAGAGTGAAATATTCATGCAATCACATTCAGATGAACATAGTCCAGTTTGGGACAACTTTTCGTCTGTTCGATTCATTCATAAAAATGAAAAGACCAGTTTGGGACAAATTTTTGTTTGTTTGATTCATTCATAAAAACGAAAAATACACATGGTTTTCCTATGATCTATTCTACTTTGGTTCTACTACAATCCTTTCATACTCTACTCCGTATATATCTCTATTAGAAATTGAAAATCAGAATATCTAAGGACTGGCTCCATGAGCTCTTTCATCTTGTTATGAAATCTATCATTTCAAACTTAAAATTGTTACCTACTCTATCCCATTACAATAACTACTAATTACTATCAGACAGAGTCAACACTCCATGTCTGAGATTTCTTACAGTCCTTAGAGACTTTTCAAACAAGTTACAATATTCAAATTGCTCAACAAAATATCTCAACAACCCAATTAAATTTTGAGTTAATGCCCGATTTGAATTTCAGGTGTTGCTTAAATCTCTTATGATTGCCTCCATGTGTGCGCTATTGAACTTGAAAGTGATTCTCCTACATCAATGAGCTTTACTGGAATAAAATGGGAATCTTTAGTAAGCTTATCCACCACTACCTTGATAGAATCATGTTTCTTGTTTGTACTGGGAAGTTTTGTGATGAAATCCATTGTTACAACTTCTCATTTCCACTTAGGAATGGGTAATGGCTATAGAAAACCAATTGGGTGTCTATATGCATCCTTTACCTTTTGACACTCCAAACATTTGGCAATAAAATCAACAACTTCTTTTTTCATTCCTGGCCAATAATATTGTCTCTTGACAGCTACAATAGTTTTATGATAACCTGGGTGTCCAGCATAAGGTACATTATGCATTTCTCTGAATATCAGATTTTTCAATTCCTGGGAATTTGGTACATAAATCCTTCCCCTGCATATGATAATTTCATCATCTTCTAGCTTATAGTCTTCAATTTTATGCTGCAAAATACCTTGTTGTAATTTTTCCACTAATTCCTTGTATTGCAAATCTGATTTTGCAGCCTCTATGATTTTTTCTTTCAAATCTTATTAGTACCTACTTATGGCTATAGCATGAAACTCATGCACCCTTCTACTAAGTACATCAACCACCTTGTTCTATTTCCCTTTGACATGCTTTATATCAAATTCATATTCATGGAGAAATTATAACCACTTGCTTTGCCTAGAATTTAGATTTGCTTGATCAAATACATATTTCAGACCATTATGGTATGTCCTCAACTCAAACATTTTCCCCGTGAGGTAGTTCCTCCACTTCCTCAAGGCATGCACTATGTCTGCCAACTCCAAGTCATGAGTGGTATAGTGCCTTTCATGCTCCTTCAACTTCCTTGCTTCATAACATACAACTAACCCATTTTGACTGAGGACTCAACCAAGTCCTTCTTTACATCCATTTGTGCATACAATCCTTAGTATTGGAGCACTTGTTAATAATTGCTTCAAGTGTTGGAAACTCTTTTCACAATCCAATGTCCATTGAAACTCCACACCCTTCTTTTGCAAGGAAGTGATTGGGTGTGCAATCTTTGAGAATCCTTCAATAAATATCCTATAGTATCCTGCAAGGCCCATGAATGATCTAACCTCTTTCACATTCTTTGGCACTTACCATCCTCTAATGGATTCTATCTTCTAAGGATCCGCTACTATCCCTTCCTCTAAAATGATATGCCCCAAATAATGAATGTTCTTCTGATAAAAGGAAAACTTGCTCAATTTGGCGTACAACTGATGCTCCCTTAATATTTGTAATACCATCCTCAAGTGTTGTTTATGCTCTTCCTCTAACTTAGAGTATATAATAATGTCATCTAAAAATACAATGACAAACTTATCTAAGTATTCTATGAAAATATCATTCATTAAACACATGAAGATAGTTGGTGCATTTGATAACCCAAATGGCACCACTGTGAACTCATAATGACCATACCTTGTTCTAAAAGCAGTCTTGTTGATGTCTTCTTCTTTAATTCTTACTTGATGATAAACAAACCTAAGATCAATATTGGAGAATATTTTTGAATCTTTCATCTGATCAAAGAGGTCATTGATTCTTGGAAATGGATACTTATTCTTCACAGTTACTTTGTTCAATTGCCTAAAGTCAATGCAAAGTCTCAATGTTCCATCATTTTTCTTCACAAATAAAATTGGGGCACCCCAAGGTGACACACTTGGGTGTATATACC
The DNA here is from genome assembly GCA_009831015.1 of Picea engelmannii. NCBI lineage: Eukaryota > Viridiplantae > Streptophyta > Pinopsida > Pinales > Pinaceae > Picea > Picea engelmannii. The sequence continues at coordinate 123,763 of ML818464.1, read as the reverse complement.
CCTTCTTTAGAAACTATTCAAGTTGCATTTGCAATTCCTTCAATTCTGGTGTAGTCATCCTGTAAGGGGTCTTGGATACTTGAGCTACTCCAGGCATCATATTAATGGAGAAATCAATGTCTCTTTTAGGGGGTAATCCTAGTGTTTCCTTAAACACATATTCAAACTATTTTAGGACTCCATAATATTCAATATTTGACACCTTATCTTTAGGTGTCTCTTCCATATGTGCTGCAAATATTTGACACCCTTTTCTGTAACATTTCTTCGGCTGCAATGTTGAAATTGCTCTGATGGTTACTACCCTGGGAATTCCATGCACTGTCCTTAGGTTCCCTTCATCATCCAAGCAAGTAAATGCCTTGTTATGACAGTCTAGGATAGCATGATGTTGGTCCAACCAATCCATCCCAATTAGAAATTCATAGGAACCTAAAGGAAATATGTTCAAATCTTCCCTGGTGTTGAGTCCATTCATGTCCATAGGACATGACTTAACCATCTCATTAACTTTTCTTTTGGCTCCAGTAACTAGCTACACCAACCAAGATTTTCCATGCTTGCTTCTTGAAAAATTCAAACACTCCACCATCTTAGGATCTATATAACTATGACTAGCACCTGAATCAACTAAAATAGAAATGGTTTGGTTGGTGATCATACCTTCCACTTCAATCATATGTGACTAATACTCTTCTTGCTTATTATTTAGGGCTGCATAGATCCTTGGTACATTTCTTCCCATGTCTTCCACTATTTCAGCTTGTTGTACATTGTGAATAGTCCTCATTTTTTCACCTCTGTGAGGGAAATCTCTAAACATATGATCTCATTTTCAACCCCAACTTGGCTTATTCCCCCCTATCTCAATAATTCTAGGTTCTCTAGAAGTTGGCTTTCCCTGAGGACTATTTTTGAAGAATGGTGGCTTAGTTCCCTTCTTCCTCTGATCCATTTTGAATTTCTTCTTGTCTTCCCAAGATTTTTGGAAAGTTTGCCTTGATTTTTGTTGATCATATAGGCATTTAGCTCGCCTTATGATCTCCTCTAATTTTTTTGGATCATCATATTGTATTTCGTCACTGATGAATGATGGAAATCAACTCAAATACCTATGAATCTTAATTATCTCATCCTTGATGAAATAAACATACTTTAGCAGTTCTAAAAACCTTCTTTCATATTCATCTATGGTCATACTCCCAAGCTTGAGTTCAAATAACTCTTTCATTTTCTTGTCATAGTATGTCTTAGTCAAGTATTTATTTTCAAAATATTTCTTGAATTCCTTCCAAGTAACATTTTTCTCTTTAATGTGTTGCACTTGCACAAGCTGATCCCGCCACATGGATTCCTTTCCCATGATTTTATAGATGGAAATTCCTCCTTCTACATCAGAAGAGTAATTGTTGAATTGAAAATACTTTCTCATGCCGAGCAACCATGTCTCTGCATATTCATTCTTCTTGTGCTCACCATCAAATGTAGGTGGTTTGATTTTGTTCATTTCTCCTCGTATCTCATCCACCCCAGACCTCATATGCTTCCTGACAGGGGATGGAATTGATCCGATGTGTGCTCTCTTATCAAAATGCCTCAGGGGGTTATGGTGATGTATACTAACACTTATTGTTCTTCTTTTCTCATCAGGAGACCCGTGACTTCCTGATTTTCTTGAGCCACTCTCCTTATCCAATTTATTTTATTTTATGTTCAAGCTCTGAATTAACTTCATGTTGAATTCCTCCTTCTTCTCCTTGGCTCTCATAAGCCTTTCATTATCAACTTTATGTCTTTGGACATCCTTCTGCAAATTTTTAATGGTCTCTACCATATTCATTTTTTCATCCTTTCCTTCTCCATGTCCATTTGAGTTTGTTCCTTCAATGCCCATATGGACATCCATCCCTATGATATCATCTTCTTGACCGTAATCCCTCGATGTATCTTCCATCCCTCTACACTCTGTGTTGATCCTGATCTAATCTAGTTGTTGTTAAATCTACAAAATGTGTAGCCAACAAAAAATTCTTAGGTTAACTGACTCATTAATTTCATGAAAAATATGAATCATTCTGGCTCAATAATATATCAAACTTCTTTCTTTTGATTTCCTGAAAATTGACTGCCCAACTAAATTTTCTGGGTGAATAATTATATTCTATTGTCCAAGACCTTTCAAACACCTCTTCCATGCTCAATTCTGAGTCTTTAGTAGAAAGTTGTGGTTATTTGAAAATTGTCCATTAATTTTTTTGTTCACTCTTCAACTTGGTGCAATTCTGCACTGTAATTATGCATTTTTGCACCTACTCCCTTGGATTTTTAGTAGGATATCAATTGGGTTTCTTCATATACATATTTTGGGTAGTATTTCCAAGTTTCACCTCTTTTTGGTTTCTGGGCTGCTAGTTACAGCCTGCTGAAGTTCTAGGCCAATTAGTGTTTTTGGTCTAGAATGCTACAAGTACCTTCTTTGCCATATTAAACAATTTTAACATGCCCAGAAATTTAATTCAACTCTAGGACTATTTTCTATGGTTCAATATATTTCCATAGATTTCTCATGTGCCTCAAACTAATTCCAGAGCAGAATGGCCCTTCGAAGTTAGTTGGGTCTTCAAATTTACCCTCCACTATTTGTCATGTAACTTCCTCATAAAAGATTTGTTTGACAAACAGTTTATACCATTAGAAATGTCTCTCTGGGATCTTTTATTTGAGCTGCAAAGACAAAGGGTACACTCTGTTCTTGGGGTTTTTGAGTAGCTAAAAATTTTGTTTATGGCCTCAAAAACGTGTTGTAAAAAGATGACCTTCAAACAATATAAAATGTCACAAAAATTCACTGGTTTTATGTTGCTCAACACCATCCAAACGACTTTGCGCTCACAAATTTCAATATGTACACCCATATTTAGCTTGTGAAGCAACACCATAAGGTAGTGCATGCTTCACACACCTATAACCAATGAGGATTACTTCTCTGTCGCACCAATAACTGGTACACACTACTTTTGCATCGCGCGATAATATCCACCACGCACAATTTTGGTTCATGCACTAATACTTGTTGCATGCAATTTTTTTGTGACGCATTAATATTTTGCATGCATTTCACTCTATGTGTTGCACAATGCAAAATTTTATTATGCCCCCACCATGCACTAGGCTCTTCGCGCACCATTAACTAAACTTCTGCATGATAAAATATACCCACATTGCGCGCGCACCAACAAAAATCCTTTGCTCTTTGTCAATACTACTCACACCACGTGTGCCATTTTTATGCATGCATGCCAGTATTACACACGTGTCACTCAATCCACACCACACAATGCTAAATTTAGTGCGCACACTCACACACCAATATTTTTTGTGCATTACCATTATGCACCGCACAACGCCAAATTTAAGTGCGTAGACCCGTGTGCCAATAGTTTTTGCGCATTACCACTCTACACCGTGCAACGCCAATTTTAAGTGCACAGACCCACGCACCAATATTTTCCATGCATTACCACTCTGCACAACGCAACGCCAATTTTAAGTGGACAGACCCGAGTGGCAATATTTTCCATGCATTGCCACTCTACACCACGCAATGCCAAATTTAAGTGCGCACACCCACGTGCCAATATTTTCTACGCATTACCACTTTGCAGCATGCATAGCCATGCACTCTTATTTTCCACACATCACAATCGTTTCACTGTGCATCATGCATTTTTAGTGCGCACACCTACACACATTCATTTTTATGTGCATTAATTCCTCACCCCAAAGTGGGGCTTTTGCCAAACTTTTTCCCAATTTTCACCATAGACATTCTACAACTATGAAATTTTTTCAATTTCACCCTGATAACACCCATTCAACCTCTACAAATACAAATCGTTGTTGGTTGAAATTCTTGGAACTAATTTTTCCCAAATACAATTCACAAATTGAGAATTTTAATCAACTAATCTCGCTCCATCTGTCATGGATTCCCTGTAACTTCAAATTTGACCAATTCGAGGTCTGAATTTTGTTAGAACCGATATTAAATTAAGAATATCTCACTACTTGGCCAAATTTCTCAATTTTCCCATGAATTTAACAACATAAATTGGGGCTTCTGCCCAATTCCACGCTACTGCTTCTAATTTTTACCATGGACGCTCTGTAACTTGAAATTTGGCCACTTAGAAATCAATTCTCTATGAAATTTCACTTCAGCTCAACTTTCTCGGCCCATCCAGGATCAGTGTTGAAAACTGGAGTTCTGATACCACATTATAACATCCCCAGCATCCAACTAGGCTATGCCAAGTAAAAAAAATTCAAACTGTATGCAAATTAAAACATATACACACAGAAACTCTTGTGGAACTTTAAATATATAACTTAAAACAGAAAAATACATTTTGTAATTGCATAGATTCATATGGAAATAACAGTAAACATATACATGCAGCATAGACATGAAATACCCATAAATATAAATACAGGTATAAACCACACACGGAAAAAACCCATAAAAATAAGCACATAGATAATAATGCAACATGTAATTTAACACACAGTTGACACTTATATTGGTAAAAATATCACCAACTATGTACAGACCTTCCAAAAACCTCCCATCCTTAGACCACACTTCTCATCACTCTTAGCAGTGGGTCACCCCTAAGATGGGACTAAAATCCACCCAGGTAAATTTATTCCTAACCAGGCTGATGTATCTCACACAACAGGAAAGACTTTGTGACAAGTGCCAACTCAAACTAACAACCTACAGTTCCTCATTCCCCACATGCTTGTCCCACCTAAAGAAGTGTGCCCCTTCTCTACTCAATAGTCCTTCGACTACCCCACTTCCTTTCTGAGCTTCAATAACAAGCCAGACAGGAAGTCTCAAAGCCCTGTAGCTACAGTTTGGCACCTTCCAAAAATCAATTCCCAACAATTCTCTCACCTAGAGAGAAATTTCTCATGGGCATGACAACCCACCTCTTGAATGTCCCACGGGCCTGACAACCCACTTCTTCAGTTCAAATCCCAATATAACTAGGTACAGATACAGGTATGGGTACACAAACTAGCTCACCAACCTCTAAAACACAACATATACACAAAGGCTCCCTGGCCTCAAAATTGCTTGCACTTAAGTTTGTTGTGCGTGGTATCCTGGAATGTGCACACTTCATCATTTTAGTGCACAGTACATGTGTGCACTATACCATGGAAGGTGCATACAAAAATGATATCAAACAACTCACCAACTTAAGTACATTTTCATTTACATTTACAGTTGGGGTTCGGCCTTGGGGTATTACAACTTCCTTCTGAGCAGAAGGGGATGAATAATAAGAATACACTCTAGACCACTAAAAGTTCTAGTCCTCTCATCCAAAAATGTTCAAAGTATCTCCGCAGAACTATTATCGAGTTGTTTCTTCCACAAGTTGATGAGAGTATTCTTTTGATCCAAATAATATTTGAAATGAGCGCTTGAGAGATATAATATAATCTTCTGCAAATCGTTATTTAATGTGGTTTAATAACAAATCTCCTCGATCCCTTCACTTATTAATGACAATATTTACAGTGATTAAGGTTGGTTGTCATTAATGTCAACCCTTGAAGAAATTTCTGTAGAACAAAGGTTGGGTAATGGACCCAATATTTTTTTAGGTAAAGATGACTTGTTATTGTCTTGTCATGGTTGATAATACATATAAATTTATGAACTCCAAAAGTGGTCTCCTTATGGTGAAAGCCCTCACGAGAAGATGCTTTTGCGGATTGAGTTATCCTAGAAGTATGGTTAGAGAACCCATGATTATTTGTGGAATAATGAGATGAACACCAGTGAATTTTTTAGTGAAACTATCCTAGATGGATAGTGCTTTTCATGCCATTTCCAGTGGTATGTGGAACGTCACATAACTCCTCATGGTTAGAGAGTTATGGCCATGAAAAGTTGAAGAACCCAAGTTTGGGTAATGGACCCAAGTTTGTTTGATGGATAACAATAGTATTTTTTTATATATTTTCAGGTAATACTATTCTATATGGATAGTACATGTCATTCCATTTCTGGTGGTATGTGGAATGTCACATAACTCCTCACGGTTTGAGAGTTATGGACTTACGAAGTTGGAGGACTCTCATATGTCATCTAGAAGACCCAAAAGGTCAAAGTAGTCAAAGTGGTTTAAGAGATTTTAAAAGGTAAATAATAAAGTAAAGTGATGATTGTACTATAATTCAAAGTGAATACAAAATAAATCAATTCAATTATAAATTTAATGGAAATTCTAACCATTTTTGCAATAACATTTTTTCTAGAATTATTCAAACCGTTAAATTACTATTCCATTGAGGTAACATATCCAAGTATCAATGGTAAAAAATTCATCTTGTGGGTCGTTGTATTTTTGGAGTTACACTCCGTGGAAAATAGGGTTTGTGGCTAGTCTTGAAACTAGTCAAAGACATGTGTTTCAAGTAAAAACGTCATAACTTCTTCATAACAGATCCAAATTCAGTAATACAAAATTTGTTGGTTAGAGTACAATATGTAGTATTCTTTGTAACATTTTCATATAAATTCAAGAAATATTCCATGTGGGACACGCTCTACAATGTCTCTCTCTATAATAAGCCATAATTCAGCAAGGTGTGTCATTTTTTCCATAACTCCTTTTCTGAGAGATTCCAAGTAGTGAAACCTAGAGGAATTGCATAAAACACAGTGACTAACATTGTGTATCAGTTTCAAATATTTATTCATTATAGGTACAAAGTTGTGATTATTTCAAGTTAGGGTTGTTGACAAATCCAAAACTAGTCTTGTGAGACTAAAGAAACATTTGATGAAAATCCTAGTATCTTGTTGTTAAAGTTAAGGAAGGTTTGTAGGTATGTGATCATATACACCAGGTCTATTACAAATTTACAAATCATATTTGAATGATGAAATTGATGAGGGATTTTGGTTGAGGTACAAGTTGGGTACATGGTTGAAACAAGTAGTTGATGAGTTGGCACATACATGAGGTGTATAGTTGATGATGTTGGTACATATTGATGAGTCATAGTTGATGAGTACTTGACACATGATTGTTACATACTTGGTACATGGTTGGTTGCACTTTTTTATGGTACAGGTTGATTACAGATTGTTTGGTACAAGTTGGTGCATGGTTGATGCACTTGTTTATGGTACAGGTTGATTACAGGTTGAGGTACAGGTTCATGCATGGTTCAGGTTTATTGGTACATGTTTACAGTGGTATATATCACAGTGATAGTGTGACAGTGGTTCCATCATTCTACTTCTACTTCAGGGCATTTGGACGGGGAAAGGACAGGTGGTTGTAGCCACCTTTCGGTTGTAGATGGAGAACATAGGGGGTTTTAGCCTCCTTCTAGTTGTAGATAGAGAATTGGGGAGTTTGAGCTTCCCTTAGGTTGTAACCTTAGAAACTAGGGGGTTGGAGCCTCCTTCCAATTGCAGCTGGAAAACAAAGGAAGTTGGTGCTTCCAATGAATGTAACTCTTCAAGACATATAAGATAAAGCATTATGTGGTTTTCTCCCAATTTGAGTTTCCACGTAAAACACTGGTGTACTGTGTATGTGTGTGATTGTTCATTTCTTATTGGTCTTTATTGGATAATAATTCTACATTGATATAAAACTTGAATTATTTGGAGAAAAATGATTATAATTACGATATTACCAACTCACCCCCCCTTTCAGTAATCCAACAATTGGTATCAGAGCAGGTTCCTTCAAAAATCAGTTTAACCACTGAAAGGTAGATCATGGAGAGTACCAACTCATATAAAAATGGAATACCACACTTTGATGGATATAAGTATGTTTTTTGGAGCATAAGGATGAAGACATATATACAAGCATAGGGGTTTGAAATTTGGAAATCAATTGTAGATGGATACACAGTACCAGTAGTTCCAACAACAATTGACAAAGCAATGAAGCTTGGTCAAAATAATTCCAAAGCTACAAATGCACTTTTGAATGGTCTCAGTGAAACAGTATTCACCAAAGTTGCACATTGTAAATCTGCCAAAGAGATTTGGGACAAGCTTCAAAATATTTATGAAGGAGATACAAAATTCAAAGCAACAAAACTTCAAACTTACAGAGGTCAGTTCGAACAACTAAAAATGAAGGAATATGAGAATATTGTAGCCTACTTCTTAAGAGTTGACAAAACAGTGAATGCAATCATAGGATTGGGGGAAGAAATCAAAGAATCTGTAATTGTTCAAAAGGTACTAAGATATCTTCCTATGAGATTCAACCCTAAGATATCAACACTAGAAGAAAGATCGGATCTGAACTCAATAAGCATGGACGAATTACATGGAATCTTCACAACATATGAAATGAGAACTGAGAAGGAAAATCCAGATGTAAAAGAAGCAGCCTTCAAAGCATCCAAAAGATCAAAGAAAAAGAAAAAGGAACAAGAATAATATAACAGCAACATCGACGTCTTGGAAGATGATGAAGAAGTGGCGAACTTCGTCAAAAGATTGAACAAGGGAACTAATGGTAGGTATAGAGGAAAGATTCCTTTAATTTTTTTTAATTGTGATGGTATTGGTAATTTTGATAACAAATGTCCTCATAAGAAAAAGAGAAATGATGAAGGTTACTCAAAAGGGAAACACACATATAAAGGAAAAAGAACTACAAAGAAAGATTTCAAGAAAGGATTATGCATCAAAGAAAACATCTCATCATCAGATGAATATGAAATCAGTGACAGTGACACAGGAAGAGTTCTATTCATGGCAGTAAAAGATTGACAAAGAAAACTCTGAAGAAGAATATGAAGAAACCAAAGAAGGATATGAAGAATTCGAAGACGAAATTGAAGAGCCGGAAGTTGACTATCAAGAAGAATTAATGTGTGCCATAGAAGTTATCAGAAGAGAAAAGAAGAAAAACAAGAAACTACAAGAAGAACTAGCAAAGAAAAAGGACACTCGAGAACTAAAACAAATGATCACAAGATTGAAGGTTCAAATACAAGAAGATAAAAGAATTGAAGAAGAACTCAAAGAACAACTAGAATAAAATGACAAGATCATTGGAAACTTGGAAACAAAGATTGTCACAGTAAGAAAGGATATTCAAAATAAATAT
>ML818464.1:65837-91072 GCA_009831015.1 Picea engelmannii | reverse complement strand
TATTAATTGAAGTTTATGTTGATGATATTATTTTTGGTAGTGATGATGATAGGTTAAGCCATAAATTTGCAAAAGATATGCAGAATGAATTTGAAATGTCATTACTTGGAGAACTACCCTTCTTTTTGGGACTTCAGATATGTTAAAGAAACCAAGGAATCTTTATTTCTCAAACCAAGTATATCAGAGAAATGCTAAAGAGGTTCGCAATGGAAGATTGCAAACTAGTTGCAAGTTGAGAAAAGATGATGATTTGAAGTCTACAGATCAAAGGAAATACAGGTCAATGATTGGCAGTCTACTATATGTGACAACATCCAAACCAGATGTAATGTAGGCATTTGGACAGGTGGAACAATTTCAAGCAGCACCAAAGGAGTCACATGTGTTAGCAGTGAAGAGGATTTTCAGATATCTCAAAGGAACATAAGAGTTTGGATTATGGTATCCAAAAGGAAAGGATCTATCACTTATTGCCTACATAGATGTAGATTGGGTAGGTTGTATTGATGACCAAAAAAGCACCAGTGGAGCATTTTTATACTTGGGTGAGTGTTTAGTATCATGGTTAAGAAAGAAACAATCATCAAAATCTGTATCTACAGTCGAGGCAGAGTATATTGCAACAACATCATGTTGTACACGGGTTCTTTGGATGAAACAAACTCTGACAGATATACAGGTTGAGTATAATGAGCCCATTCCAATCTATTGTGATAATACAAGTGCCATCAGTATCTCGAAGAACCCGGTGATGCACTACAAGACGAAGCACATTCCAATAAAGTATCACTTTCTACGGGAGCAGGTTGTAGAAAAGAACATCAGAGTTGAGTATGTGGGAACAAAAGAACAAGTGGCAGACATCTTCACAAAACCACTTCCACGAGAATCCTTTGAATATCTTCGTGAGAGACTTGGTGTTAATTCTACTCCAAAATGAATTATTTTTTAATGCTTATCTTATATGTCTTAGATTTACATGAGGAAGCACCATAAGAGGACAATTCATTCAGGGGGAGCAACCCCAGATGGAAATATACCTTTGTCATTGATGAAAAAGGGGGAGAGATTTATCATATGTAGAGGACAGAGGCATGGTTCCAGGGGGAGCATGAGTGATATGATTTTAGTATTGCATCAGAGTGTTACCATCAATGCCAAAGGGGGAGATTGTTGATTAAGGTTGGTTGTCATTGATGTCAACCCTTGCAGAAATCCATGTAGCACAAAGGTTGGGTAATCAACCCAAGATTTTTTGATGTAAAGATGACTCGTTATTGTCTTGTCATGGTTGATAATAATTATAAATGGATGAACTCCAAAGTGGTCCCCTTATGGTGAAATCCCTCATGGGAAGACGCTTTGTGGATTGAGTTATCCTAGAAGTATGGTTAGAGAACCCATGCTTATTTGTGGAATAATGAGATTAACGTCAGTGAATTTGTTTGTGAAACTATCCTATATGGATATTTCTTGTCATTTTATTTCCGTTGGTATGTGGAATGTCACATAACTCCTCATGGTTAGAGAGTTATGGCCATGAGAAGTTGGAGAACACAGGTTTGGGTAATGGACCCAAGTTTGTTTGATGGATAACAGTATGAATTTTGATATATTTTTAGGTAATACTATTTTATATGGATATTACATGTCATTCCATTTCTGGTGGTATGTGGAACGTCACATAACTCCTCACGGTTTGAGAGTTATGGCCTTACGAAGTTGGAAGACCCTCATATGTCATCTAGAAGCCCCAAAAGATAAAAGTAGTCAAAGTCGTTTAAGATATTTTAAAAGGTAAATAATAAAGTGAAGTGATGATTGTACTATAATTCAAAGTGAATAAAAAATAAATTAATTCAATAATAAATTTAATGGAGAAATTAGAAGTGGGTTAACCCTAAGATAAGGAAAGTGGGCAAAGTGACCTAGAAGATGTTTTTAAGGAAGCTACTTGGAGAGTATAAATAAGAAGCAAGGCTCTCTCATTTAAGACACACTTGAGCATATTGAATACCTATAGGTGTTTGAGGTAACCAAAATATATCTAAGCCTAATTTCTAAGAAAAGTGAAGAAAAGAAGGCTGAAATTCAAGGAAGGATAAATTATTTTGATGATGCTTTCTAAGGTATGTTTTTTTTCAGGTCATCTCACCATTTTCACAATAATTTTTTTTATAGAATGAATCAAACCATGAAATTTCTATTCCATTGAGGAGACATATCCAAGTATCTGTGGTAAAAAATTCAGTTTGTGGGTCGTTTTATTTTTGGATTTACACTCCGTGGAAAATAGGGTTTGTGGCTAGTCATGAAACTAGTCAAAAACAAGTCTTTCATGTAAAAATGTCATAACTTCTTCATAACAGATCCAAATTCAATAAGACAAAATGTGGGGCACACTCTACAATGTCTCTCTCTATAATAAGCCAGAATTTATCAAGGTGTGCCATTTTTTCCATAACTCCTTTTCTGAGAGGTTCCAAGTAGTGAAACCTGGAGGAATTGCATAAAACACATTGAAGAACATTATGTATCAGTTTCGAGTCTTTATTCATTACAGGTACAAAGTTATGATTTTTTCAAGTTAGAGTTGTTGACTAATCCAAAACTAGTCTTGTGAGACAAAAGAAACATTTGATGAAAATGCTAGTCTCTTGTTGTTAAAGTTAAGGAAGGTTTGCAGGTATCTGATCATATACGCTAGGTCTATTACATATTTACATATCATATTTGGATGATGAAATTGATGAGGGATTTTGGTTGAGGTACAAGTTGGGTACATGGTTGATACAAGTAGTTGATGAGTTGACACATACATGAGGTGTATAGTTGATGATGTTGGTACATATTGATGAGTCATAGTTGATGAGTACTTGACACATGATTGTTACATACTTGGTACATGGTTGGTTGCACTTGTTTATGGTATAGGTTGATTATAGATTGTTTGGTACATGTTGATGCATGGTTGATGCACTTGTTTATGGCACAGGTTGATTACAGGTTGAGGTACAGGTTGATGCATGGTTGATGCATGGTTCAGGTTTAGTGGTACATGTTTAAAGAAGTATATCTCACAATGATAGTGTGACAATGGTTCCATCATTCTACTTCTACTTCAGGGTGGTTGCACGGGGCAAGGAAAGGTGGTTGTAGCCACCTTTCAGTTGTAGTTGGAGAACATAGGGGGTTGTAGCCTCCTTCTGGTTGTAACCATAGAATTGGGGAGTTGGCTATTCCCACAGTTTGTATCCTGAGAAATTAGGGGGTTGGAGCATCTTGTTGGCATGTTTTTAGACAGAGGCAGAGTATGCGTGTTTTTCATTAATGGCGAAGATCATAATGATCAGTAGCGTAGCGATAATGGTAAGATCAGCAGTGTAAGCTCAGAAGGAGGAAAATAGACAAAGCACAACAAAGGTTTCATTTTGGAGTTTTGTAGATCGGGAAATCAAAAGGAATCGCGATAACAATCCTGAACGTTGGAGTCATAGGACACATGACAAGCGATTGGAATTTCACTGACTTGCACATTGGAGGAGTCAACGGAGCATGGTGTGGGAACTCGTGATATGTGAGATCACAAAAAATATCTGGACCATCGAATCATCGAGATCATGGACCGTTGATCAGGCATGACGAAGGCCCGTGAAGTTGTGAAATCATGATAAGATCTTGACCGTTGATCCAAGAGGGACATGTGGAGAGGGATTAACATTTCGATGATTGGAAAGTCAAAGGAGTGAAGTGCTCATTTGATTGGCGAGTGGTCATATCTCGTGGTCACATTGTCAAGAGCTAGAGAAGCCAAGCTCTATTTCAAAGTTTGTGACATGGATAGTTGAGAGGACTCATCACAGAATACCCAAGACATGAAAGTGCGAAATGAGTTTTCGAATAAGGCTATGGTCACAGCCATTGGTTACATCTGTGGAATATGGAGGAAGAAGCTAGCGGTGTTAAGCTCCATCTCAGAGTCTCGGTGATCGTGACTTGGAGTATTGAGATCCTTCATCACAGGAATTTTGATATGCGAGATCGCAATGAGATCTGGATCGTCTGATCATTGGAGATATCGACCGTTGATCAGGCTTGATAAAGTTCATAAGTTTGTGAAATACGAAGCGCCTTTTGGCATAGCCTATGGTCACCACCGATAGTCACGTGAGGGGAAGAAGCTAGCGGTGCTAATCTCCATCCTGAAGTTTCAGCGATCACGACTTGGAGTGTCGAGACCCTTCATCACAGGAATGTCGAGATGCAAAATCACAAAATTCAATTTTTGTTTAGCGCTCGGTCACAGCTAGTGGGCATATGATATAAACGTGAAATCCTATGGATTTAATCCAACGATACTAGTTAATTGGAAACTTGATTGAAGGTTTAATGTTTCACCTCACAGGTAATCTATCAGTTACGATTCAGTTAGCAGAACTGAATCATGATTCTTGGATGGTTGGCGATTCAGTTGCTGATGCGTTTTCTTGGAGATTCAAGGTGTAACTGAATAAGTGGTAGAGGATAAAATGGAGATGCAATGACTGTGGAAGGTTGGTCGTTATGAATGAAAAATGATTTGAACTGTAAGAAATGGAAAATTACAGTATGCACAGTGTGAGACCGAAAGTATGCGCAGTGTGAGATAAAACTCAGAGATGAGTAACAGCTGAGGAATAGACAGAAGCAAGAGTAGAATTTTAGAACATCTTGAAGCAGAGAAGAATTGCATAATAGACAGAGGAAGAGAAGAATTGAAGAACATCTTGAAGAAGATCAGAATTGAAAAACATACAAAGGAAGAGATTAATAATTGCAGAATGGCTTGAAGTAGAGCAGAATTGCAGAATAGACAGAGGAAGAGAAGAATTGCAAAATAGTTAGAACCATAACAGATTTACAGAACATAGAAGAAGTGGTAAGAATCAATTTATCTATGTTGTTGATTATTTAATCATTTATTTATAATAAGGAAATTAGGGTGGTTCTAGGGAGGACTGTGGTCCTCTAATATTCGATTTGGTGCTTGAATATTGGGAGTTGTAGCTTCCATCTAGTTGTGGCTAGAAAATAGGGTGGCAGGGTGGTGCTTGGGAAAACATAGAGTTTTCTATATGAAATTTGGTTCTTGTATAAGTGGAAGTAGGTGCTTCCATCCAGTCGATGTTGGAACACTCAGGGAGTTGGTTCTTCCTTCTATTCGGTGCTAGATAAACCAGAGAGTTGGTGCTCTCAACAAGTTGGATCTTGTAAAACAGAGGTAGTAGCCTCACTTTGAGTTGGTGCTCAAACATAGATGACGTACAAAACTTAAGAGACTGTCTATCATTTCAAAGAAGAAGAGGTTTTCTCCCTTTATGGGTTTCCTTGTGAAAATTTGTCTCTGTGTATATCTTATGTGTGACTAATGCTCATTATTTATGTTTTCCATATGTTGTATAATATTTATGATCACTTGAAGAAAGATTAAGAATGGTTTAATAGTCTTAAAATTGTTTAATCATAATAACAATTGATTCACCCCCCCTTTTAGTTGTCTTAGTAATTTCAATAATTGGTATCAGAGCTAGTTCCTTTCACTTAAAGGTAGATTTGTAAGCTTAAACATGACAAGTCATGAAGGGACTTCAACCAATAAGCCTCCTCTGTTTGATGGATTAAATTTTGCCTTTTGGAAGGTTAGAATGAGAACATACATAATGGCCTTAGGTGCAGATGTTTGGGATGTAGTAGAGACTGGATATACAAAGCCTGTTGTGCTAGCTTCCAACGATGATAAGTTAGAATTTATCTTTAATTCTAAGGGAATGAATTCTATCTTGAATGGGCTTGCAGAAGTTGAGTTTGTAAAGGTGATGCATCTTCAAACTGCCAAAGAAATGTGGGATAAACTTATTAGCAGCTATGAAGGAAATGAGAAAGTAAAAGATGACAAACTTCAAACATTTAAGTTGAAGTTTGAACAACTAAAGATGAATGAAGATGAAACAGTTAGCAAGTATTTTTTAAGAGTTGAGGAACTTGTGAATGCCATGAATGGTCTTGATGAGAAGATTGAAGAATCAATTTTAGTTCAAAATATTTTAAGATCTTTGCTTGATAAATTTAGTCCAAAAGTCTCTGCAATAGAAGAACTAAATGATCTTAAAACTTTGTCCATTGATCAACTCCTAGGAACTTTAACTGCATATGAAATGAGCATCAACAAAGATAAATCCATTACTAGAGAAGCATATTTTAAAGCAGACAAGAATATTGATTCAGATTTAGATGATATTGAGGCAAAATTTGTGAGAAGGTTAAAGAAAGGATCAGGAAAATATCAAGGCAAGCTTCCCTTCAAATGTTTTAACTGTGGTAAGATAGGTCGTTTTGCATCTAAGTATCCCCATCAGAAAAAGGACCAGAACTCTGATGATGAAAAGAAGTACAAATTCAATAAATATAGTAAAAAGAAAAGTTTGTGTGCAAATAATGACAATTCCTCAGAAGACATAGATAGTGATTCATCATGTGAAAACAAAGTGAATGATTTTATGCTTATGGCTATGGGATATTTTGATGATGAACACACAGGAGGTGAAATGGATGATGAAGAATTTGTGGTGGATATGGAAGGTGAATTAATCAGTGCTTTGGAAGAAATTGACAAACTCAGATGTAAGAAGAGAAAACAAAAACAATTGTTGAAGCAGTTTAAAATGAATAGTGAAAAACCTGATGACAACTTTTCTCTACTAAAAGTGGAGTTAGAAGAGGCAAAGAAAATAGAAGACATACTGAAACAAAAGTTGTCACAGAAGAAAGCGAGGTGTGAAGCCTTATAAGAAGAGATAGTAAAAATTAGAAAATAAATGGAGAAGTTTAAGGGATTGTATCACCAAAATCTGCCAAGTATTAAAGCCTCAGAAGGATTAACATCCATTCTAAATCAGCAAAGAAACCCAAAGTTGAAAGATGGCTTGGGTTATGAAGAAGGATCAAGTAGTGATCATCCAAGTAATACAAAACCTATCAATTTTTTCAAATCCTCAAACATTGACAATAGTCACTCTGCAGAAACAAAGAAAGAAAATCAGCCACCAAGAAGGAATGAAAGAAAAAGTACCAGAACCGAATCTATAAATCAGAGAGATTATTGGCATGAAAGAAATCGACCTCCTCAAAGAAGACAAACTTTTTCAAGGTACAAAGGTTTTTACTATGGTTATTGTTTTTTCTGCTCTAATTTTGGTCACAAATCTATAAACTGTTCTTTACGATTTAGATATGAACAATCAAGATATTAAACGAATAACCATCTTCCACAACAAAGATCGAGACAACCAAGCAACAAGCAACCTCAGACTATAAATCATGAGATGGCTAGGAAAAGGACGCATGTTAAGAATAACAATAGTTATGAGCATAATAATCATTATGATCTGTTATTTAGTGATCCAGAATGTTACATATGTCATAACTATGGACATAAAGATGCAGATTGTCGCTTAAGGAATTTTAAGCCAGATTTGAATCCTACTGCTGAAAATTTCAAGATTTGGAAGAAGAAAGAAGATGACAAGTGTAGACTAGTGTTATCAGCCCAAAGAGAAAATAATCCCTGGTATATTGACAGTGGATGTTCCAAACATTTGACTGGAGACAAAACTAAGTTTCTAACTCTAAGTGAAAGCAAATCATGGAATGTAACTTTTGGAAATGATGCACCAGGAAAAATAAAAGGTAAAGGAATGGTAAGTTTGAGTAATGGAAAAGGGAAAGCTCAAGATGTGTTGTTTGTAGAAGGTCTAAAACATAATCTACTTAGTGTCAGTCAAGTCTATGACCGAGGATGTGAAGTCATTTTTACCTCTAAATATTGTAGAATAAAATCTCTGAATTCAGGACAGCTAGTTGCAAAAGGGATAAGAACATAAAACAATGTCTATGTGTTAAAAGAAGAAAAAGAAGAATGTTACTTAAGAAAGTATGATGAAATTTGGTTATGGCATAGGAGACTTGGACACTTAAATTTTGATCATATAATCAAGCTCAAAAATAGTGGGGCAGTAAAGGATCTTCCAAAGATATCAAAGCCATATGGTTATGTTTGTAAACCTTGCCACAGAGGAAAACTTACTCGCACTCAGTTCAAATCTAAAAACTTTCCTTCAATAGAAAAACCTCTCCAGTTAGTACATATGGATTTATGTGGACCATCAAGGAAAGAAGGTACAGGAAAAGAAAATTATTTTATGTTGATTATTGATGATTATTCAAGACTAACATGGTTTGCCTTTTTGAAACAAAAATCTAAAGCATTTGAAAAATTCAAAGTGATTAAGGATCTAACTGAGAATCAAACAAGAAAAAGATTGAAGGCAATAAGGTCTGATAAGGGAGGAGATTTTATCTCATGGAACTTCAACGAGTTATGTGATAAACATGGAATCAGAAGAGAGTACACAATTCCAAGGACTCCACAACAAAATGGAGTTGTTGAGAGGCAGAATAGATCAGTACAACAAATGGAAAGATCAATGATGAATGAAAGGAACATACCTTAGACATATTGGGTGGAAGCAATTCATACAACAGTTCATATCCTTAACAAAGAACATCTCAGACCACACAGTGACAAAACTCCTTATGAACTATGGTATGGAAGACCTGATTTAGTCAAGCATTTTAAAGTCTTTGGGAGTAAATGTTTTTTTTTTACGAAAACGGTTATAGTTTATATTAGAGGGGTGGCAAAGCCACAGATTTAGTTACAAAATGGCCCCGAATTTCTTCGGGCCTACAGATCAAAAGACAAAATGTCCTCAAATTTCTACGGGCCTATCTTTCTGAACCATTCTACTTCTAAAAATGTAGACTTGTGAGCTGACCTAGTTCCTGTATGTATTCTAAAATTAAATGCTGAATCTCCAATCACTGTTTCAACATAAGTCTCATCATTGTTTCAGCATATGACTCGGCACTGTTTCGACAATTGTTACAGCGGTGTTTCATCATATGGCCCAGCACTATTTTAGCATATGTTCCAGCACTGAGATTCGGCATGTGATGCAACACTGTTTCAGCATAAGATCCAGCGTTGTTTCAGCATAATTTCTAGCACTGTGTTTCAGCATCTGTTCCAGCACTGTGTTTCAGCATATGTAACAACACTGTATTTCAGTTGTTACAACATTGTGTTTCAGCATAAGTTCCAGCTCTATTTCAGCAAAAGTTCCAGCACTGTGTTTCAGCATCTGTTCCAGCACTGAGTTTTGGCATCTATTCCAGCACTGTGTTTCAGCATCTGTTCCAGCACTGTGTTTCAACATCTGTTCTAGCACTGAGTTTCGACATCTATTCCAGCACGGTGTTTCAGCATCTGTTCCAACACTGTGTTTCAGCGTAAGTTACATCCCTGTGTTTCAGCATGATACAACACTGTTTCAGCATATGTTACTTCTCTCCTGCACTTTGGATTCCTTTCTAGCAAATTTCAGACCTTTGCGATTTCTGATAGGAGCTCTCCGGACGGTTCCTTCTCCCCAAACTCTAAGGGATTGGTTTATGATCTAGCATTTGGAAGAGTGCAAGAGGACGGCATGGGTTCATGGGATCTCCACATTATTCATAATTCCATTTACTGGCAGCACCCCAGCCTCCAATAACACGCCTTTGTTGGCTTCCTTATCATCCATTCGGTTGAGGTCCCTTAACACGTGAAAGAATTGATAGGAGTTCAAATTCCTTAAGAGGAGGTGAATTTTATCAAGGAGATTGTTGAGCTTAGTGCTTTGAGTTGTGGAGTGTTTAATCATGGCTTGTATTATTATTCTGGAATTTCCTATGATTGTCAAGTCCTGGGTTCTGAGTTTAATTTCCTGGTGCAGACCTTGCCAGAGAGACAATGCCCCAACTCTGTTATTGGACTCTATACCGAGTCCAATAGAAAATTGCGTTATTATGTCCTCTGTGGGATTTTCGATGATGCCCCCTCCTCCCGCCTGGCCTGGGTTTCCTTTCGAGGCCCCATCAAAGAAGAGGATAGGTGTTTTAATATTACTTTTCCATTTTGCAAATTCATTTCCTCTTTTTCTGATCTCCCAGCTTTCTTGGATTGGATCACTTCTCTTTTTACTTTCTAATCCTGGTATATTGAACTGGGCTATCCAACTCCCTTGTTCTTCATCCAACTTGTGTATATTTACTTTGGAGAAAAAGTGAGCAGCTGATTCCCCCAGCATAGCTTGAATTTTAGTGGCAATACTGACTTCACTCAATTGACTTTCTTTGAAGATTCTGTGATTCCTCTCTAACTAGAGATTCCATAGGACAAACTTTGGTAGTAATCCCCATATCCAGAGAGTTTGGTTTCTTTTCTTGTCGGCAAAGGGGAACAGGGATTCCCATTGGAGGAGTAGACCTATTACATCAGGTGGGAAATTGATTGCTGGTTGGGATCCTGTAACCTTCATCCAGACTTCTTTTGAATAGCTGCAGTTTAGGAGAAGATGGTCAGTTTTTTCTTCCTCATGGAGGCAGAGAGGGCATCTAAAGGGTCCTTCCCAGCCCCTTCATATGAGGTTCTCCCCTATTAGGATACTCTTGTACGCCAAGGTCCAAATGAAGAGGTCAATTTTTGGGAGGGAACGAAGATTCCAGACTTCTTTCCAAAGTGTCGAATTCGACATAGCAGTGGGGACGGAGTTGAAGAGATGGTAACCCTCTGCTGTGGTGTAAGCCCTAACACTCCCGCCCCATCCTCTTTCATCTTTACCTATCTTTTTTACAGGGGCTTTCCCTTGAAGGCACTTCTTAATATCATCCCATTGACTGTCTAGAATAGCTGGTCTGTTTGGGACAGCCCACCCTTGCTAGAGGTGAGGACTTTCTTTTCCCCATACTGAAATGTCTGAGAGTGTTAAGATGTTATGACTGTCCATCCAGCTTTTGAGGCCTTGTAGTTCCTGGTGCTGATCTAGCGGTGGGTCACCCATTATTGAGTCTGTCCAGATTCTTATTTTCCTACCGTTTTTCGACACCCAGGTTAGATGAGGGGTGAAGTGAGGGAGCGCCTTTTTGCATAGCGCGAAGATAGGAGAGCTTTTCAACTCCTTACATGGGAGTTGTAAGCTTTTGTCACGAGACCCTCGAAAGTATTTCCTCCATAGAGCGCTCTTACTCCAAGTGGTTTTACCAGTGATCATTTTCCAGAGAAGCTTTGCCCCTAAGGCCAGATTTTGGATCCTTGTATTTTTAAAATTGAGACCTCCTTCCATGAAGGGTTTTGTGGTTTTTTCCCAGCTAATCAAGTGCAGCTTTTTCTTTTCCTGCCTTCCTCCTTCCCAAAAGAATCGTCTCTGAAAAGCCTCAATTTTTTGGATGACTGTGGCTGGAGCTAACAGAAGCGATCATTGGAAGATGGGGATACTAGACACCACAGCCTTTATCAAGACTGCCTTCCTTGCTAAGTTCAGCCAATTGGCCCCCCAAGAAGTAAATTTATTCTTGCGTTTTTCTGCAAGATGGCTCCAGTGGGAGGCTCTAGGGGCAGACTTAAAGATTGGCACTCCCAGGTACTTAAAGGCCTCCCAGTTTGTATGCCCCTCTATCCCTAGAACTCTTGTTATTCTCAGCATTTCATTTGGGGTGATGTTCCAGCCATAAGTGTTACTTTTGTTCTAATTTATTTCACTGCAGGAGGCTGCTGCATAGGCATCCAGTTCTTCCTTGAACTTTTTTGCTATTATGGGGCTTGCTCCTCCCAGCAGCAGTGTATCATCCGTGAATTGTGCATGGTTGATGTCTTTCACCCCTTGTTCTATTCTTAGACCATGAAGATATTTATTAATTTGGGAGTTTTCCAATTGATAGCTGAGAACTGATGCTTGAATTGCATAGAGCAATGGTGACAGAGGAAATCCTTGCCTTAGGCCCCTGGAGGCTTTGAAGAAGGCAGTAACTTTCCCATTCACCAGAGGGGCGATCCAAGGAGATCCAATGAAGGATTTTATCCAACTTATAAAATGAGAATTGAACCCAAACTTCCTCATAACTTCAAATAAAAATTCACGTCTGACTCTATCAAAAGCATTAGCGAGATCCAGTTTAATGACCATACCTTTTTCTTTCCTTAGGATGCTGGAGTGGATCGCTTCTTGAACCAAGATGATGTTGTCAGCGATATGCCTCCCTTGGACAAAGCCACCTTGATTTTCAGGAACGATGAGAGGGAGAGTTGCCTTGAGGCGATTGGCTATTACTTTGGCAAGAATTTTATAGCTTGTATTGCATAAAGAGATAGGTCTGAAACAGTTGAAGGAAATCGCTCCTTTTTCTTTCGGGATGAGTGCTAGAAAGGAAGAGTTGGTGCTTCCTCCCAGCTTATTGGCCTGCTGTGACTTCTGAATCATTTTGGTTAGATCCTTTTTAATTATTTCCCAGCACTGCTGATAGAATCTGGCAGTGAACCCATCCAGTCCCGGTGCTTTGTTTAGGTTCATCTAATCAAGGGCCTCCTTTATCTCTTGTTGCGTTACCTCTCTTGTCAGTTTGTTGTTGATGTCTTCGTTTATTAGCCTTGGAATAACCGTGAAGGGGTACCTTTGCTGGTCCAAAGCCAAGTCTTTTGGGTCTGTGTATAGCTTCTCAAAAGCTTCATAAGCTGCTTGTTTAATGCCCTCTGGATCTGCAATTGTTTTGTTCTGGACTTGGACTTCCGTAACTGCCTTATATTGTTTCCTTGCTTCTGCTTGTTTGTGAAAGTAGGTTGTGTTACGGTCTCCTTCTTTCAGCCATAAGCTTCTTGACTTCTGCCTCCAATAGTTTTCCTCCATTCTGTAGGCTTGGTGCCATTGCCTTTGAAGGCTGTCCTCCTGTTGCAAAATTGCCGGAGTGATCTCCTTCTGTTCCATTTCCAACTAATGGGCCTCGAGATGGCTCTGGGCTACTAGGGGCATTGCTATTGGGCTTGGTTGGCTCTTTTCCCATAGCTTTAGAGCGAATTTCAGCCTTTTAATTTTTTCCTCCCAAACGTAGAAAGCTGAGCCTTGAACTGTGGTGGCCCATACTTTTGTTACTAGATCTATGAAGCCTTTGTCATTTATCCAGTTTGGGTTGAATCTGAAGGGGATGGGCCCTCTGACTTGGTCTTTTTTTATTTCTAACCGTATCGGCTTGTGATCAGAAACACTATGGGGCAAAATTTCTTCTTTTGCTTCGAGTCCTAGCAGCAGGAGGGAGCTTTGTACGAGGAATCTGTCTAGTCTGGCAGCGATGTGCCCAGGACCAATCCTCTTATTGGTCCACGTGTAGCATCCTTTGATTGGTTTAATATCAAGGAGGTCCCAGGCTGAGGCTAAGTCCTCTACCCATTCTCTAGCCGGATCTCTCACTATAGAGCCGCCCCTCTTCTCTTCCTGGGCTAGAGTTACATTTAGATCTCCTCCGAGGATGATATTGGTGATATTGTTTTGCTGGAGGTAGTCCTGTAAGGACTCCCAACAGTGTTTTTTTTCCCCCAAAAGATGTGGAACATAAATATTAAAGATGATTACCTAGCAGCCCGTGTCTTTGTGGAGAAATCTGGTGTGAATCCAATGCATGCAAGTGTCAGAGCTGAGCATGTCTATTTTGGAGGCATTCCACATTGTGCAGAGCCCTCCTGAGGCGCCCCTGGCATTTCTGACAACTCTGAGGCTTCCTTTCCAAACATTCAACAAGGATTTGAGCGCATCCTGCTAGCTCATTTTGGTCTCCTGGAGTAGTAGGATACTTTCTTTCGAGGTTTTGATTATATCTTTAAGCACTTCTTCCTTTCTTTTGTTGCCCATTCCCCTACAGTTCCAGGAGGTTATAATCATTATAAACCTTGGGGGGAGGGATGGCCTCCTTGGGAGGCTTTGGCCTGCTTCCGTGTGTGACGAACAGTCATCAGCTGTGTGATGGTGGGTTGCGACCCATTGAGCACATCTTTGTAGGCTTCCTGGTCCCTCTCATATTTTTTTGATTTCTGGCCTCTTCCCGTTTTCTTTGGGGTGGCCCATACCTCATTTTCTTCGTCTGAGTCGCTACCTATGGAGATCTCCCCTTCCTCTATGTTCTGACTGCTTTCCTGCTTTTGGGGGGAGTTATTTTGCATCCCTTCTGCTTCTGTTGGCTTGTTACCCTTGTCTACAGGATTCTGACCTTCCTTTCCTCCCTCTTGAACTTCTTTACTTGGATCTTGTTCTCTTTCTTTCGCTTCTTTGGCTAGGATTCTGAAGTTGTTCTCCATTTATTTGGTTCCCGAGGATTTGGCTTTCTGTCGTTCTGTCTGCTCATTTATTTGGCCTCTTGCTTTTGATCTCCCTTTCTGGGCCTGCTGCCAGCCTTCGTCCCCTTCTTTTTCTGTGGAGGGGGGGGGTTTTTGGACAGTTTCTTTGGAAATGGCCATATTCGTGGCAACCTCTGCACTTGAACGGGAGTTGTTCGTAATCCAGCTTTTGGAAGTGTTGCCAGTTTCCAACCTTCAGCTTTATTGCCTCGGGTAGACCTACCTCCAGATCAACCTCCACACAGATCCACACACAGGAATACTGGTCTCTTGGTTCTGCTCGGTCAATGTAGCGACCAAGACCATTACCTATTGCCTGAAGCGAGGAGGGGTTCCAGCAGTGAATCAGCAAGTTGGGGAGTCTTACCCAGACCGGGACATCCTTGGGGACTTCTGAAGCAGGGTCGAAATTCAGGGTCCATCTGTTTAGGTATAGCCCTTGAGTGCCCATGAAGTAAGGGCCATTTCTGAAAATCAAATCTCTATCCTCCTGGGAGATAAATTCGAAAATGAAGTATCCTCGCCCGACTGCGTAGCATGTCACACTATTTGTTATCATAGGCCTCCAGTTTCGCTGTATCCAGTTGTCTGTGGATCTGGTTGAGGGCCAGAGTCCCATAAACTGGCCGATAAGTCCCCATTCAGAGAGGGATAGGGCAACTTTCATTGGATGTTCAGGAGGAAGGTCGATCTCTGGTATATCATCCAATTTCTTGACAAAACTCGGAGCTTCTGAGACGGTCGACTTCTTGCTGCAGGCTTCTACCAGGCGTCGAAAGGAGGCAGAGGGGGAAGGAGGGGGCGGCGGCTCCCCTCCTTGGGCTGCCATGGTGGCACACTCAAGAACCCTAACGTAACCAGAGCTAGGTTAGGGGCGCGTGCACGATTCTTATGCCCTAGACAACCATTTATTTATTAAAGGACTTCTTGTCAATTTGTCTTTATCTATTATAGACATATAACAATTGTTTTCCCTTTTTTGGGAGTAAATGTTATATTAAGAATAATGATGAAAATATTGGAAAATATGATGACAGGGATGATGACGGTATCTTCTTGGGTTATGCTACAAACAATAAAGGGTACATATGTTACAATAAGAGGCTGCATAGACTAGTTGATTGTATAGACATAAAAGTTGATGAAGAAATCCCGGTCAGAAATGTAAGCAGTGTTGAACCAAGAAAAAAAGGTATAGTTGAAGATGAAGATGAACAGGTGCAACGATGAGAAAGAGAAGAATCTGAATCAAATGAAGATACAAATACTCAAGATGACACAAATCAGCGGAAAGAAACAAACTCACCTCTCGGAATTGTTAGAAAGAACCATCCTGAAAATCAGATAATTGGAGATATAAATAAAGTAGTTCAGACAAGAATGAAATTGATTAAAGAATCAGAACAATCTCATGTTGTTTTTTTATTTATGACTGAACCTAAAAAATTTGATGAAGCCAGCCAGCATGATGATTGGATTAGAGCTATGAATGGAGAGCTTGATCACATTGAGAAGAACAATACTTGGGAGCTTGTTCCTAGACCCGAAGATAAGAATGTAATAGGTTCCAAATGGGTGTTCAAGAATAAAATGAATGAAAAAGGACAAGTTGTTAGAAATAAAGCTAGATTGGTCTATAAAGGGTATGCACAAGTTGAAGGTCAGGACTTTGATGAAACTTTTTCACCAGTGGCAAGATTGGAGGCCATCAGAATGTTCCTTGCATATTCATGTCATAAGAACTTTAAAGTGTATCAGATGGATGTTAAGTCATCTTTTCTTAATGGAGATCTAGAGGAAGAAGTATATATGGAGCAACCTAAGGGATTCCCATTAACTAATAATCCTAATTATGTTTGCAATATGAAGAAGGCCTTATATGGATTGAAACAAGCACCCCGAGCTTGGTATTATAGACTAGACAAATTTTTACAAGACAAAGGGTTCAAGAAAGGTATTGTTGACAAAAATCTCTACATTAAGTCTGAAGGTGATAATTTACTAGTTGTTTTGGTTTATGTAGGTGATATTATTTTTCGTTGTACTAATGAATCATATATCCAGTGGTTTTCTAACTCTATGCAAACAGAGTTTGAGATGTCCATGATAGGATAACTGTCATATTTTCTTGGTTTACAAGTAAATCAGAGTTCTGCAGGAATATTTATTTCTCAAGAAAAATATTTGAAAGAGATGTTGAAGAAATTTCAGATGGAGGATTCCTCTCCTGTTAGTACACCTATGGTGGTTGGTTGAAAGTTCAGTAAAGATGATATGTCACCTGATGTTGATCAAAGGACATACTGATCAATGATAGGTAGTATTCTGTACATCACATCTTCCCATCCTGATATAATGCAAGTTGTTGGAATGGTAGGTCGCTATCAGTCTGCTCCTAAACAAAGTCATCTGGTAGCTGTCATAAGGATATTCAAATAATTGAAGGGAACAATGACTTATGGTTTGTGGTATCCCATAAATCAGAATTTTCAGTTAAATGCTTATTCATATGTAGATTGGGCAAATTGTGTGGATGAGAGAAAGAGCACCAGTGGAGGTTCCTTCTTCCTGGGTGAATCATTAGTAGCATGGATTAGTAAGAAGCAGGGATATATTTCCTTATCAACTATAGAAGCAGAGTGCATTGTTATTTCTACTTGTTGCACTCATATTTTGTGGATCATTCAAACTCTTGCAGATTTGAAGGTAAACTATATTGTTCCAATTACAATTCACTGTGATAACACCAATGCCATTAGTGTCTCCAAGAATCTTGTTCTTCACTCTAAGACTAAACATATCCCAATAAAATACCATTTTCTCAGAGAACAAGTTACAAACAGAGTCATTCAGTTGAATTATATTCTTTTCATAGAACAGATAGCTGATATCTTTACTAAACCATTAGCAACAACCCCTTTTGGATATCTTCGTCAAAATTTGGGGGTTATAACTTATTTCGTGTAATTTGTTCCCCTGATCAAGGGGAGTACTTATTGAATATCTATTGTATTTCTAAGTTGCTCATAGTTGACAGGGGGAGTATGTACTGCAACAACTCAAGGGGAGTGTGTTTCTTATTTGACATTGATGTCAAAGGGGGAGAAAGTGTGGTAAATTTCAAGGATGCTACAGTGGTGGTAATTTCAAGGATGTTCAAGGATGATACAGTGGTGGTAATTTCAAGGATGTTACAGTGGTATAGTTGCATGTTTTTCAAGGGGTTTCCATCAATTCCAAAGGGGGAGATTGTTGGCATGTTTTTAGACAGAGGCAGAGTCTGCGTGTTAGTAATTGATGGCGAAGATCAACATGATCAGACGACAAAGATTAGCATGATCAATAGCGTAGCGATAATGGAAAGATCAACAGTGTAAGCTGAGAATGAGGAAAATAGTCAAAGCATGACAAAGATTTTGTTTCAGAGTTTCACAGATCAGGAAATCCAAAGGAAAGAGGTTCGAACTCACGATATGCGAAATCGTGATAACAATCTTGACCGTTGGAGTCATAGGACACGTGACAAGTGATTGGAATTTACCTGACTTGCACATTGGAGGAGTCAATGGAGCATGTTGTGGGAACTCGTGATATGCGAGATCACGAAAAGATCTAGACCATCGAATCATCAAGATCCTGGACCATTGATCAGGCATGACGAAGGCCCGTGAAGTTGCGAAATCGCAATAAGATCTTGATCGTTGATCCAAGAGGGACATGTGGCGAGGGATTAATGTTTCACTAACTCGAAATTCAAAGGAGCGAAGTGCTCATTTGATTGGTGAGTGGTCATATCTCGTGGTCACATTGTCGAGAGATGGAGAGCATAGCTAGAGAAGCCAATCTCTATTTCAGATTTCGTGACATGGAGAGTCAAGAGGACTCATCAAAGAATACTTGAGATGTGAAAGTGTGAAATGAATTTTTGAATAAGGTTGTGGTCAAATCTAGTGGTTACATCTGTGGAAGATGGAGAAAGAAGCTAGCGGTGTTAAGATCCATCTTGGAGTCTCGGCGATCGCGACTTAGAGTATTAATATCCTTCATCACAGGAATCGTGATATGTGAGATCACGATAAGATCTAGACCATTGAATCATTGGATATCTCGACCATTGATCAGGATTGATAAAGTTCATAAGTTCGTGAAATACAAAGCGCCTTTTGGTGCAGCCTGTGGTCACCACCAGTCGTCATGTGAGGGGAAGAATCTAGCGGTGCTAAGATCCATCTCGGAGTTTTAGCGATCACAACTTGGAGTGTCGAGACCCTTCATCACAGGAATGCCAAGATGCGAAATCATGAAATTCAAATTATGTTTAGCGCTTGTTCACAGCTAGTGGGCATATGAGATAAACGTGAAATCCTGCGGATTTAATCCAACTATACTGGTTAATTGGAAACTTGATCGAAGGGTTACTGTTTCACCTCACAGGTAATCGATCAATTATGATTCAGTTAGCAGAACGAAATCATGATTATTGGATGGTTGGAAATTCAGTTGCTGATGCGTTTTCTTGGAGATTCAAGGTGTAACTGAATAGGTGGTAGAGGATAAAATGGAGATGCAATGACCGTGGAAGTTTGGTCGTTCTGAATGAAAAATGAGTTGAACTATAAGAAAGGGAAAATTACAGTATGCGCAGTGTGAGACCAACAGTATGCACAGTGTGAGATAAAACTCAGAGATGAGTAACAGATGAGGAATAGACAGAAGCAAGAGAAGAACTACAGAACAACTTGAAGTAGAGCAAAATTCTAGAAAAGACAGAGGAAGAGAAGAATTGCAGAACATCTTGAAGCAGAGGAAAAATTGTAACGACCCTTGATTATTAAGCATAATTAATTTAATAATAATCCTAAAAAAATTAGTTAAAATGTATTTATATCTTAAAATAACATTTCTAATTGGATATTATTAAATAGTGTTCATGAGAGTTAATGATTGATTTAATTATTAATTAATTAATTAATTAATTAAGTATTAAATTAATGGTTAATAATAAAAATATAATACTAATTTAAGTTACGTTCCCGTAAATGGAAACATAATAATGAATGGGATAAGGAATTTAATAATGGGATAAGGCATTTAATAATGGGATAAGGCCTTTAAGAATGGGATAAGGTATTAGGTGGGGGAGTTAATGCAGGGAAGGTGGTGAAGGAGGAATAAGGGGGGGAAATGGAGTTGATATGGGGGATTCATTCTATGAGAGGGGAGAAAGGATTTTGGGGAGAGCTTGGAGTGTTGGGCAGAGTGGAATTTACAGTGCACCGGGGGGTTGCTGGAGGTTTTGGGCTCGAAGGGCTAGGATATCCGTTGATATCCTAGGGCTAGGCGCTACTAGTCGGCAGGGAGGTTGATTTTGGGTGGTGTCCTAAGGAGCAAGCTAAAGGAGCAAGCTAAGGAAGCAAGCGACAGCATCAGGTTCAGGTTAGAGTTATGAATTGTTTTGAATTAAATTTGTTATTAAATTTTATGACTTGAAATATTAGATTGCGAATGTGCTAGATTAAGTAATTTTTAAATTTTACTGTAGCGTTGTAATTTAATGGTTGCTTAAATTAACTTAGAGCCATTACATTTGGTATCAGAGCATGATTTGAAATCTGGGCCTAAAGGGTCAAAACTCCAAGCTCAAATTGACCTCCACTTAACCTGCAAACAACTCCAAGCCCTAGCTCCAGTCCCACCTGCAAACCAAACGAAACACACTATTAATTGGTCATTACAATTGCAGATCTCACTCACTCACCGGGTTAATGTAAATTTTAACCTATAATCCAAAAACTAGGAAAAGAAGACATATATAAAAAAAAAAAAATTGAATAGAAATTTACCTTAGCTGGGATTGAATCATTGAGCGTGCCTGCGGATTCAAAAATTTATGTCGCTACCATTTCATGTCTAGGTTTATCCTAGGAATTCAACAAGACTTGCATATAAATAGAGCTAATTGTGTGCATTTAATCTTTAATCAGAAACAAAAAAATAATACAAGACAAGTCAAAGAGATTTTACGAGAGGGCGAGGATACCATTTCATGTTTCAGTTTAGCCTAGAAATTCAATATATGACTTGAATATAAACATAGTCAATTGTATGAAATTACAAAAACCAATGTAATTCGTGTAGTTCTCACTCTTGGCTAATTTAATTTTTCATTTATAACCAGGAAATCAAGAAAATAAGAAAGATACATGTGCAGAAATTTAACAGATATCAGCTCGTCTAGCTGGGATTGAATACTTACAGGTGCCATCTGATTTAAAAAAATAATGGGATGCCTGCCCTCTAACTCTCAGTACCACCCAACACAACACAAATCCCAACACCAAATGCCGAACGCGCGGGGGCCAGGTATGGAAAAATTAATTAAAAAAAATAAATAAAGAAAGAAAATAATAATCGCAACCTCGAGCAGCAGTAAACAAACCAGGTACACCACTTCCAACTTGCAGTGCAAGCTTCTGTAAAGCTATATGTTGTTGATCCTGTGCTAAGACATTCTCCCGGTCTGGTTTTGGCTGACCACTAGCAGTAGCACGGCGCACAGTCAAAGTCTTATCACCCATTTTAAGCCCATTAAGGGCAGCACATGCAATGTCTGTCACAGATGGATCCTGGTAAACGCAAAATCCATAGCCCTTTGAATTACTTGTATCTCTATCTTTAACAAGATCAAATGGATGGCGTTCCTGAGCTTCAGTTTCCTCCTTTAGTGTAAACCTGATATATTCTTCCTTGTCTTCTAAAACAATAATCTGCAATGGTACTCTGAGTTGTGGGGCAGCGAGCCCACAGCCAGGTGCATTCCACATGACTGCAATCATATCATCTATAATCTTGTGAATGCTCTCGCTACCAATTTCATCCACTGCTACTTCTGCTGCACATTCGTGCAGCACAGGATCGCCTGCCTGCACTATCTCTGGCAAAACAGTCTTCTTCTTCCCAAATCCAACATTCTTCTTTCCTACATTTTGGGGATGCAGCGCAGCTTCCTCTTTGGCATTCTTCTTGGTGCCATTTGATTTGTCTTCGGCCTGATAAGACCCCAAGTCATCTCTACTGATTTCTCTGCCAGTGGAAATCATAGGCTCAGTTATCGCTTTATTGGATTCAGTTTTGATCAAGGGAACAGCCATTACATTTGATTCCAATAAAGTATTTTCTTCCACTGTACGAGTTGACTCACTTTCTGTAACAGCAGCAACTGAAGAAATTAGTGATGCGCCTTGGGTTTGTTCAAAGCTGCTAGGTAATTTAGTCAATCCCTCTAATGTAGCATGATTGACGGTACACAATTCATTAGTAACCTGAATGTGCTCCTCACACCTGAAGTCCAACGAGGATTCTTTAAATAAGGAGTTTGCTTGCCCATCTTGATCCTCTAGAGACTCAAAATCGTCAACATGAACCAGAGAAACTGGTATATTAGTCTCACTTCTTAATTCCTGCCATGGTATTTCTGAAACACCTTCAGACTCGCACTCTTGCTCTTGAGAAGTTAAAATAACTGTGTCATAAGAATTCTGTTCTAAAAACCGCTGGGAATACATGCTTTGAAAAGATCTAGGTGAATCTACAGAACCCAAGCTCTGGACAGATCCAGTCTTCTTCTTCCCAAATCCAAAGAACCCACCTACCAGAGCCACTGTTGACGTCCTCTGATGTCCTCTCTGCATCGGTTTTGTGCCCAGCAATCCATATTTCTGATACCCATCAACATTTAGCAAATGACATGAGGTGGATAAGAGTCTGCTGTGAATGCCCATAGAGATAGAAACCAGTGTGGTTTTTGCATTGCAAGCCAATCGATTTGGGCTGTATCTGTGACTGCCCAAAGCACCAACTGAGAAGTTCAGAGAAGCTAAAATGGCAGTTGAAGCATTGGTTCCAAAGGTTGAAGATGATGGTAATCCACAACCCATCGTCAGTTGAGGAGCAGGTCCTGAAAGCTCTGTGGCGAATATCTCTGATATGTTGAATAAATAGAATACTGTAAGTAATTATTGATGTAATCTATAAAAAAAAAGAGAGATTTACTGCAAGCTGCGATGTCAGTATAAAATATTTCTTCCCTGTACCAAGATTTCATGCAGATAATGTTGATTTGAAATCCATGTACGAACTCTGATCAAAATCCAAAGAACCCAATAGCAGCGGGAAGAGGGGAGAGGCGGTAGAGGAATGTCGCGTTTAAGGTTGGGAGGGATAGGTGTTTGGTACTGAGAGCCGGAGGCCGGGCACGTGGGCTTCATGTCGAGCCCGACCTTAAATGCTGCCAGATAATGCTTTTTAATTAATAATTAAACTTTCATTCCGAATAATTAAATTTCTTTTTTTTAATTATTATTTTAAATTTTAGTGTTATAATTTGAATTTACACTAGCGTAATTATTTTAAAAAAATAAATAAATAAATAAAAATAATATATAAATAATAAAGTATACTTGTTAAATTAATAAAGTTTAATTAATATAGTTTAACTTTACATTAATAATTAAACTAATTAACTGGATTAATTTTATTAAAAGATTATTAAAATATTAGTTAAGTTCGAATAAAATAAGGATAAGTATAAATTTAAATGGAGTCCATGAGACTTTAACCTCGAACCTCCCCATCGGTCAAGCCCTTACAAAGTCCGCCCTACCAACGCGCCATGCGTTGCTTCTTTTACAAATAAGTTTACTTATAAATACTTTAACTGTCGTACCCAAGACCACCCACCAAGTAAAACGCCTTAAGAAGAACACTAGTGCCGAAAGGTACATAGCGCTGGCGAATGCAGAAACGCGGCTGGCAGATGGGGATAATTATTTAGATTCTGCGGTTTTATCTTATTTAATTATTAAACGTAGTAATTATATAACCTTAAAGCATTTTTTTTATGTGATTAGGTAAATGTTAAAAAGTAAACATGTTAACAGATGCTGTGATAAATGCAAGAAAGTTATGAATGATAAATCGGACCCATTGATATTGGAGGACGACTAAGAATATGCCAACATATTCAATACATAGCCATCAGATAATGGTTTTAGGTTAATTAAGATTAAAAGATCATTAATTGTGCCCATTGTCAGTAGGTGTACGCCTCTCAGAGCAAATTAATAAACATAAGGACGGGGGTCATTTTTAATCAAGTTGTAAGCGTAAATTAAAAGGGCTCAGACTAGGACAAGCAGGAAGGAGGCGGCATATTCATTAGAAGCATAAGCATAGGAAGTCATGAGTGAAGCGCAAAGCTAGCGTAGCTACAGGGCAAAGGAACCAATAGATATTTTCGAAGGGGCGAAGAAACTAAGCTTAGATGCTTAAACCTAACCCTAACCTAGCCAATCCCCTAATGGAGTAATGTCTGTTTACAGACAAGTAAAGAAAACTTATGCCTAACCCTATTTCTAAGTTTCATAGCACCAATTTAAAACATCCTGGAACTCACCCTGACAACTTTGGTTGATGCAGGTCAAAGCACACAGGATGGTCAGGACTCGAGGAGGTTGAGGCGGGGGAGCGTCGTCGCAAGCACCGCCAGCGCCACCACCACCATCGCTCGAGCTAGCCCTCATACTGCGGTCGTTGGAAGCCATCAACAAGACTTTAAAGGGGCGACAACCAGCAAGGACTGAAGTGGAACCCCCACCGTCTGGAGCGGGTAATCCAGAAGCGTCAAGGGATTCAGGGGGAGGGCCTCCACCTGAAGACATCACGCGAGAGTTGCAAAAGATCAAACTTCCGGAGTTTGTCGGAGGTCGCGCCAGTGAACGCGCGGAAACATGGTTGGAAGGCATGACCAGGTGTTTTTCCTTAAGGGACTATGCGTCCAACTCAAAGGCGAAGATCGCTATTTTTCAGTTAAGGGACAGCGCCCTAAATTGGTGGGGTAACTTGGAAAGACAACTGCACCTTACCCTAGACACAGTATCTTGGGAACTTTTCGAGGAAAGGTTCAGGAGGAAATATCTACCGGCGTACTACGAGGAACAACAGGTTGGGGCATTTCATGCCTTAATACAGGGAAGCAAAATGGTAGAAGAATACGAGATCAGGTTTATGGAACTGGTCAAATATGTGTCGTATATGGATAGTGACCAATGACAGGCAGAGCGCTTCATCTATGGATTGAACCCTAGAATAAGAGCTATGGTGAGGATGTGGAAGTCGTCTTCAGTAGCGGAGGCGGTGGAAAGTGCGCGTTACGTGGAAGAACATATGAACTTGATTGGGGGTGCAAGATCAACATTTCTGCATCACCCGGGGTTCGTAGGAAAGGCCCCGCAGACATTTCCTAGGGGAGGGGGCTCAAGGCCACCGCCTTATGGTAACAGATTCACGCCAAGGACAGTAGCTACAGGGATTTCAATGGCAACGAGTGCAGCATCTCGTTCATCGCCAACGGTGCAGACATGACCGCGACCATCTCAGGGAACAATGAGCAGGGGCAGGGGTTCCAGGGGAAGGAACTCGTTTCAAAGACAGACACATAACAGTGCACAGGTTCAATCGGGTGTTACCTATTGGGGGTGTGGGGGACCCCATTACCAGCGTGACTGCCCGGAGTTACAATCAGGGTTTGTGCATAGAGAAGGAAAGGCGTCGATGGGGAGAGCAAGTAGCAGCCACCATATTCATGCAACAGTTAATAACCGCCAGGCCGAACATCAATCCATGGTGGTGGAGTCATCAGGTACGCTAAATCATATCAATGTTAAGATTTTGTTTGATTCTGGTGTGACAGATAGTTTCATTTCACCATCTTCATTAGAAAAGAGTGGGTTGGTAGCCTACAAGCACGATGACTTTAAACAAGTCGAGATGGCTTCGGGAGAAAAACAAGCAGTAGGACCTAGTGTCGATAATTGTATAGTAGACCTGGGAGTGTGTACTACCAGGTTGAAAGTATACGTCACTGCTCTTGGGACGT
>ML818464.1:44015-58657 GCA_009831015.1 Picea engelmannii | reverse complement strand
TATGTGTGACTGATGCTCATTATTTATGTTGTCCATATGTTGTATAATATTGATGATCACTTGAAGAAAGATTAAGAATGGTTTAATAGACTTAAAATTGTTTAAGCACAATAACAACTGATTCACCCCCCCTCTCAGTTGTCCTAGTAATTTCAACAATTGGTATCAGGGTTGGTTCCTTTTATTTAAAGGTAGATCTGTAAGCTTAAACATGACAAGTCATGAAGGGACTTCAGACAGTAAGCCTCCTCTGTTTGATAGAACAACTTTTTTCCTTTTGAAAGGTTAGAATAAGAACATACCTAATGGCCTTAGGTGCTGATGTTTGGGATGTAGTAGAGACTGGATATACAAAGCCTGTTGTGCTAGCTTCCAAGGATGATAAGTTAGAATCTAGCTTTAATGCTAAGGGAATGAATGCTATCTTGAATGGACTTGCAGAAGACGATTTTGTAAAGGTGATTCATCTTCAAACTGCCAAAGAAATGTGGGATAAACTTATTAGAAGCTATGAAGGAAATGAGAAAGTAAAAGATGCCAAACTTCAAACATTTAGGTTGAAGTTTGAACAACTAAAGATGAATGAAGATGAAACAGTTAGCAAGTATTTTTTAAGAGTTGAAGAACTTGTGAATGCCATGAAGGGTCTTGGTGAGAAGATTGAAGAATCAATTTTAGTTCAGAAGATTTTAAGATCTTTTCTTGATAAAGTTAATCCAAAAGTCTCTGCAATAGAAGAACTAGATGATCTTAAAACTCTGTCCATTTATCAACTCCTAGGAACTTTAACTGCATATGAAATGAGAATCAACAAAGATAAATCCATTACTAGAGAAGCATCTTTTAAAGAAGACAAGAATATTGATTCAGATTTAGATGATATTGACGAAAAATTTGTGAGAAGGTTAAATAAAGGATCAGGAAAATATCAAGGCAAGCTTCCCTTCAAATGTTTTAACTATGGTAAGATAGGTCGTTTTGCATCTAAGTGTCCCCATCAGAAAAAGGACCAAAACTCTGATGATGAAAATAAGTACAAATTCAAGAAATATAGTAAAAAGAAAAAAATTGTGTGCAAATAATGACAATTCCTCAGAAGACATAGATAGTGATTCATCATGTGAAAATAAAGTGAATGATTTTATGCTTATGGCTATGGGATATTTTGATGATGAACACACAGGAGGTTAAATGGATGATGAAGAGGTTGTGGTGGATATGGAAGGTGAATTAATCAGTTCTTTGGAAGAAATTGATAGACTCAGATTTAAGAAGAGAAAACAAAAATAGTTGTTGAAGGAGTTTAAAATGAATAGTGAAAAAACTGATGAAATTTTTTCTCTACTAAAAGTGGAGTTAGAAGAGGCAAAGAAAATAGAAGACATATTGAAACAACAGTTTTTAGAGAAGAAAGCGAGGTGTAAAACCTTAGAAGAAGAGATAGTAAAAACCAGAAAAGAAATGGAGAAGTTTAAGGGATTGTATCACCAAAATCTTCCAAGTATTAAAGCCTCAGAAGGATTAACCTCCATTCTAAATTAGAAAAGAAACCAAAATTTGAAAGATGGCTTGGGGTATGGAGAAGGATAAAGCAGTGATCATCCAAGTAATACAGAACCTATCAAGTTTGTCAAATCCTCAAACATTGACAATAGTCACTCTGCAGAAACAAAGAAAGAAAATCAGCCACCAAGAAGGAATGAAAGAAAAAGTACCAGAACCAAATCTATAGATCAGAGAGATTATCGGCATGAAATAAATTGAACTCCCCAAAGAAGACAGACTTTTTCAAGGTACAAAGGTTTTTTCTATGGTTATTGTTTTTTCTGCTCTAATTTTTCTCACAAAGCTATAAATTGTTCTTTAAGATTTATATATAACAATCAAGATATTCAACGAATAACCATCTTCTACAACAAATATCGAGACAACCATGCAACAAACAACCTCAGACTATAAATCATGTGATGGTTGGGAAAAGAACGCATGTTAAGCATAACAATAGTTATGAGCATAATAATCATTATGATCTATTATTTAGTGAACCAGAATGTTACATCTATCATAACTATGGACATAAAGCTGCAGATTGTCCCTTAAGGAATTTTAAGCCAGATTCGAATCCTATTGTTGAAAATTTCAAGATTTGGAGGAAGAAAGAAGATGACAAGTGTAGACTAGTGTTATCATCCCAAAAAGAAAAGTATCCCTTGTATATTGACAATGAATGTTCCAAACATATGACTAGAGACAAAAGTAAGTTTCTAACTCTAAGTGAAAGCAAATCAGGGAATGTGACTTTTGAAAATGATTCTCCAGGAAAAATAAAAGGTAAAGGAATGGTAAGTTTGAGTAATGGAAAAGGGAAAGCTCAAGATGTGTTGTTTGTAGAAGGTATGAAACATAATCTACTTAGTTTTAGTCAAGTCTATGACCGAGGATGTGAAGTCGTTTTTAACTCTAAATATTGTAGAATAAAATCTGTGAATTTAGGACAGCTAGCTGCAAAAGGGATAAGAACAAAAAACAATGTCTATGTGTTAAAAGAAGAAAAAGAAGAATGTTACTTAAGCAAGTATGATGAAAATTGGCTATGACATAGGAGACTTGGACACCTAAATTTTGATCATATAATCAAGCTAAAAAATAGTGGGGTAGTAAAGGATCTTCCAAAGATATCAAAGCCATATGATTATGTTTGTAAACCTTGCCAGATAAGAAAATTTACTCGCACTCAGTTCAAATCTAAAAACTTTCCTTCAACAGAAAAACCTCTCCAGTTAGTACATATGGATTTATGTGGACCATCAAGGAAAGAAGGTACAGGAAAAGAAAATTATTTTATGTTGATTATTGATGATTATTCAAGACTAACATGGGTTGCCTTTTTGAAAGAAAAATCTGAAGCATTTGAAAAATTCAAAGTGTTTAAGGCTCTAATTGAGAATCAAACAGAAAAAAGATTGAAGGCAGTAAGGTCTGATAGGGGAGGCGAGTTTACTTATGGAACTTCAAAGAGTTCTGTGATAAACATGGAATCAAAAGAGAGTACACAATTCCAAGGACTCCACAACAAAATGGAGCTATTGAGAGGCAGAATAGATCAGTACAACAAAAGGAAAGATCAATGATGAATGAAAGGAACATACCTCAAACATATTGGGTGGAAGAAATTCATACAATGGTTCATATCCTTAACAAAGCACATCTCAGACCACACAGTGAAAAAACTCCTTATGAACTATGGTTTGGAAGACCTGCTTCAATCAAACATTTTAATGTCTTTGGGAGTAAATGTTATATTAAGAATAATGATGAAAATATTGGCAAATATGATGACAGGGCTAATGAAGGTATCTTCTTGGGTTATGCTACAAACAGTAAAGGGTACAGATGTTACAATAAGAGGCTGGATAAACTAGTTGATTGTATAGACATAAAAGTTGATGAAGAAATCCCGGTCAGAAATGTAAGAATTGTTGAACCAAGAACATAAGGTATAGTTGAAGATGAAGATGAACAAGTCCAAGGATCAGAAAGAGAAAAATCTGAATTATATGAAGATACAAATACTCAAGATGACATAAATCAGCAGAAATAAACAAACTCACCTCTCAGAATTGTTAGAAAGAATCATCCTAAAAATCAGATAATAGGAGATATAAATAAAGGAGTTCAGACAAGAAGGAAATTGATTAAAGACTCGGAACAATCTCATGTTTCTTTTTTATCTATGACTGAACCTAATTTTTTTTATGAAGCCAGCCAGCATGATGATTAGATTAGAGATATGAATGAAGAGCTTGATCATATTGAGAAGAAAAATACTTGGGAGCTTGTTCCTGGACCCGAAGATAAGAATGTATTAGGTTGCAAATGGGTGTTCAAGAATAAAATGAATGGAAAAGGACAAGTTGTTAGAAATAAAGCCAGATTGGTCTGTAAAGGGTATGCAGAAGTTGAAGGTTAGGAATTTGATGAAACTTTTGCACCAGTGGAAAGATTGGAGGTCATCAGAATGTTCCTTCCATATTCATGTCATAAGAACTTTAAAGTGTATCAGATGGATGTTAAGTCATCTTTTCTTAATGGAGATCTAGATGAAGAATTATATATGGAGCAACCTGAAGGATTCTCATTGACAAATAATCCTAATTATGTTTTCAAGCTAAAGAAGGCCTTATATGGACTGAAACAAGCACCATGAGCTTGGTATTATAGATTGGACAATTTTTTACAAGACAAAGGGTTCAAGAAAGGTATTGTTGACAACAATCTCTACATTAAGTTTGAAGGTGATAATTTGCTAATTGTTTTGGTTTATGTAGATGATATTATTTTTTGTTGTACTAATGAATCATCTATCTAGTGGTTTTCTAACTCTATGCAAACAGAGTTTGAGATGTCCATGATAGGAGAACTGTCACATTTTCTTGCTTTACTAGTAAATCAAAGTTCTGTAGGAATATTTATCTCTCAATAAAAATATTTGAAAGAGTTGTTGAAGAAATTTCAGATGGAGGATTCCTCTCCTGTTAGTACACCTATGGTGGTTGGTTTCAAGCTCAGTAAAGATGATATGTCACCCAATGTTGATCAAAGGACATATTGATCAATGATAGGAAGTCTTCTGTAAATCATAGCTCCCCTTCCTGATATAATGCAAGCTGTTGGAATGGTAGGTCGCTATCAGTCTGCTCCTAAACAAATTCATTTGGTAGTTGTCACAAGGATATTCAAATACTTGAAAGGAACAATGACTTATGGTCTGTGGTATCCCAGAAATCATAGTTTTCATTTAACTTCTTATTCAGATGCAGATTGGGAAAATTGTGTGGATGAGAGAAAGAGCACTAGTGGAGGTGCCTTCTTCCTGGGTGACTTGTTGGTAGCATGGATTAGTAAGAAGAACGAATCTATTTCCTTATCAACTACAAAAGCAGAGTACATTGTTGTTGCTACTTGCTGCACTCAGATTTTGTGGATTATTCAAACTCTTGCAAATTTGAAGGTAAACTATACTATTCCGATTACAATTTACTGTGATAATACCAGTGCCATTAGTGTCTCCAAGAATCCTATTCTTCACTCCAAAACTAAACATATCCCAATAAAATACCATTTTCTGAGAGAACAAGTTACAAACAGAGTCGTTTAGTTGAATTATATTCCTTCCACATAACAAATAGTTCATATTTTTACTAAACCGTTAGCAGCGACCCCTTTTTGATATCTTCGTCAAAAGTTGGGGGTTATAACTTCTTTTGTGTAATGACCCTGGTTAAATAGATGTATAGGATTATTAATTATAATTAATTTAATAATCTAACTGTCCTAAAAGTTATCTAAATAATAATTATTTCTTAAATAACATTAACTACTTGTTCATGATTGTCAAAGATTAATTAATTAAGTAAGGAATTAAATGGGGTTAATAAATTATATTGTTAAATTAAAGATTACATATTCGGGAAGGGATAAGACATTAAATATAAGGATAAAATAATGAATAATGGGATAAGGGGAATTAACTACGAATGGATAAGATAATTAATAATTGGATAAGGAAAGTAATGAAGGAGGGGGAAGTCAGTGAAGGGGCAATATGACGGGGAGAGCCTTACGATAGAAGGCATTCTTTTACGAAGGGG
Source organism: Picea engelmannii (assembly GCA_009831015.1). Taxonomy (NCBI): domain Eukaryota; kingdom Viridiplantae; phylum Streptophyta; class Pinopsida; order Pinales; family Pinaceae; genus Picea; species Picea engelmannii. The sequence continues at coordinate 53,006 of ML818464.1, read as the reverse complement.
CATTACCATTCTAAGGGAATTGGAGGGGAGGTTTCTCTTGGATTGCAGAGAGGAGAGTTGAGTTCTGTAGTCGGATTGGATCAGTACAAGCACCGGTTTGCTGGAGGTTTTGGGCACGGGGGCTAGGATATCCATATGATATCCTGGAGCTAGGAAGTTGTCCTAGTTGGCAGGGTGGAACAAGTTTTGGGCAGTGTTTACACAGTTCAGCAGTGGTCAACAAGGCAAGTGGAAAACAGAGGGTTAGCATCAGACCAAGGTAATTTAAATTGTGTATTTGTTTTATTTTGTTATAAAAATTTATTATTCGTTGATCAATTTAAAATGCGTATGTGCTCAATTAAAAGGAATTATTGAATTTTACTATTTTGTTTGTAGAATTAATTGATGTTAAATAATTTGGCCACTACAAATGGTATTAGAGATTTTGTTTGAAATCTGGACCTAAGGGCCAAAGATCCAAGATCTAGCTCCAGCTACACCTAACCTGCAAACCAAACACAGAAATTTTAAAACAAATATAAAAATAAATGCAATGCTAATTGAAAATGTAAAAAAAACAAATTTACCAAAGTGAAATATGAATACAAATAATATGTTTCCTTGGAGCATAGAGATCCGAATAAGGTTTCCCACGAATACATAAACATGATTTTATTTTATCCACTGACATGCATCTCCATGAAAAAAATAAAGAAATTATATAACAGATGCGATATAAATAGAATAATAGTGTTGTACCTTAATATCGTCTCTATTAGCAGCCAAATGTAATGAAGTTCCACCTCGGTTATTTTTGCACCAAATACCACATTGAGAGGAAGGTGGCTGACTGCGTTGGCCCTTAACATCTCTGTTAAGATCTGCAAGCATCCTCCTCTTAATTCCTTGGGTTTTCAGCTCTATCAAGATCTGCTCGCTTCTTCCTCTTGATCGCCTGGTTTTCAAGTGAAAACAGAAAACAAATATGATGCCCAAGAGGTTGAGTATTGGACACAAGAGGTTGGGCCCAGATTGGTCTATCCAACGGGTAAAATAGCTAGGGTGTGATTAAAACCCTGGGACATGGTTTCAGGATTCTCAGGTAAAGCCTATACTGGAATAGGGGGAGGAGATTCGAACCTGAGCTAATTGTGATAAACTCTCAAATATCTACCACAAAATCACAACCTAATATTACCCAATAGGACGAATCGCCTTGATAAGCATCCTAGTTGCACATATCTTTGTGGATCTTCTGGTGAATTATGAAAACCCTAACACAGAAGTCTGAAAACTCATATCTTTGTGTTTAAAAATATTTAAAAAAAATAAATAAATAAAAGATGATTACCTTTCTCTATATAGAAAAAATATTGTGTCACCCAAGTCCAGAACAAATATTAAAAGGTCAATAAATCCACAATACATTTTTATTACAGAGGCCTTTCCATGTGGCCAGCAAAATGTCCATAAAATCTATCCTACTAGACTTACATTAACAATTCACAGCAATCAATTAGACTTATAATAGTTGATGATGATGATTTCAACCTGTGTCTAAAAGATGGGAGATCTACAAAGAGGGAAAATGTAGTTCTCATATTTGACCCACTTATCCAAACACTCCATATGGAAAACATGGCCACATTTAGCAAGCCGACACACTTGATCCTGTGACACAAAGTCATTGAAACAAACAGTACAAACAATGTATTTATCAAGAAACAGCCAAGGTACCCAACGAGAATGAATGTGAATGAACAATTTTATACCAAAGCCTTTTTCAGTAGCCAATATCCAGCCTAGGGTAAAGTGAATTTGGCAACTAACAAGAATAAGTGCAATGAGTTGTAGGGCTAAAATCAGAGCCGAAAGTGGAATACCTCTCGAGACTGTCGTGAAATGCCTTCCACTTTTAACTTCAATGAAGGGCTTTTAACTTCGCTTCCAATTGTTGGCTTCTTCATATCCTTAATTCCAATAATCTTGGCCGTAAGGCGGTATGAACTGTTTGAGCATGTCACCTGAGTTCCATTGGAACCCGCTGCAATAGCGCCAAGGTCGAATCTTGGTGTTGAGATTTCGCCTGTCAAAACTGATCTTTGAATCTTGGAGTTTCCTTTATTTCTTGGCCAGAACATATTTGAAACAGTCGTTTACTAATTCCTTTCTCCAGTACAAATTCCTTCACATGAGGCGAATAGCTACTCGGGAACCTGTATAATTTTAAGATTCATCTGGACTTTTATTGGATCAAACAATCTCAAAGGTATAAAATCGACGGTCTGAGAATTGGGCGTAACATATCCCAAAAGAAAAGAAGTTGTGGCCGACGGCAAGGAGATTGAGAGCCTCTGTAGGTGCCAGAGTAGGGTTTTTGGCTTCCAGTTGTGTAATCAACTCTACAATTTCATCCCTTGTTTCACTGCTAGCCTTCAGTCCCCTGTCAGTACCGTAGAATGATTCCACTAAATCACGCTTCAAATCTTTCATTTCGTTGGGCTCCTCCTCAACAACCGTAGCAGTGTCTGTGCTAGGAGCGGCTTCGCCGTTCTTGCCCTAGACCATTCATCCTCTGCATCGATTGCAAATACTCTGAAATTTGTCCTCCTGGATCCCCATGCATGGAATATTCTTAAAGGCCTAGAAGAAAGAGTAATCACATGATTCGATGGCTTAGATGCTGCAAGTCCAACGACAGAGATGGCAGAAGATGTCAGTTTACTACCTGAAGTCAATTGTGCCACAGCTGGACTATTTGCATAGTGATGGGCAGAAAATGAAGAAATCGTTGCCATGACTTAAATTTTTCCAGTGAAGCCCTAGCAACCTTCAAGAACGGTGATATTTGACTATTCCTGAAAAATGTTTCTAAAATCGGAAAATCCACCTGCGCAGTCTGCAGAGGAGAGACGTCCATCCTTGACCGCCACGAGTTCGAAACCCCGCACAAGTGCCTTCTTCCTCTCGAGTCAGAGTTAGAATTGAACGTTAAAGCTGCAATATTCTTTCTTTTGCATGAGAACAACGATGCAGAAGAAGAGGAAGATAACTTCATGAATGATCTCAACAATCATTGTTCACAGGGATGCCGAAGCAATGCAAACAGAGTCCTTCCACAGGTCTTGAAAATTCTACCAATATCCATGGAAACCCACCATAGTTCCATTCTACGCATACACATGGTATTCCAAATAAGGAGAACGAAGGGCACGTGGGCCGCATGCAAGTCCATGTTGCCGACTTGAGAGTCTTGGGGAAAGTGGGTGGCATGCAATCCCCACGTTGCCAATACAAAGTTTTTTTTTTCAAAATTGGCTTAATTTTAATTTTAGTCGTAAATATTATATTTTATTTATTTATTAAATTTTATTTTATATATATATATATATATATATATATATATATATATATATATATATATTTGTTTGTTTGTTTTAAGTTGAAATATATATAATATTTTAATCCTGATATAATAATGTTAAAAAAAATAAAAATTCAAGTCTAATTAAATATCATTTTAGAAATATTATAGTATTTGATAAATTTAAAAAAAAAAGAGATCAAATCAAAGATTCAATTAAAGTGTAATTATTAAGTTTAATTAAAGTTAATTAAATGTTAGAGGGTCCATGGGTTTTGAACCCAAGACCACCCACCAAGCGAAGCGCCTTAAGAAAAACACTAACACCAACGCGCCACACATATCACTTTTACAAATAAATTCACATATAAATAGTTTAATTATCAATAATAGCAAGGTACTAGCTTGAAGAATAATCTTCGATTATCCAAGCGTCAGGCTCATGAGACCTTACACACAACTCATCGAGCCAAGTGCCAAGTCCCTCCACTCCATTCCACCAGTCAAAGTCAACACTAAATCTCAGTGCAACATTCGACAACACCAACACTACGTGCCAGGGAAAATCTCCCGAGTCAAGCATCGGAGGATATTTAGTTGTAAGTGAAAAGTTAAAAAGACTTAGACTAGGACAGGCGGGCAGGAGGTGGCATATGCACTAGGTGAGTAAGCATGGTAATTGGCGAGTATGGTGAAAGGCTAGCGTAGCTACAAGGAAAGGGAACCAATAGTTTGTTTTTATATGGATGAAGAAATCAAGCTTAGACGCTTAATCCTAACCCTAACCTAGCCAATCCCCTAAAGGAGTAATGTCTATTTACAGACAAGTAAAGAAAAATTACGCCTAACCCTGTTTCTAGTTTGAGTAGACCAATTTGAAACATCCTTTAACTCACCCTGACAACTTTGGTTGATGCAAGTTAAAGCATACAGGATGGTTGGGACTTGAGGGAGTCGAGGCAGGGGAGCGTCGTCGTAAGCACCGCCAACACCGCCAGTGCCACCACCACCATCGCCCGAACTAGCCCTCATACTGCACTCATTGGAAGCCATTAATGAGACTTTGAAGGGGCGACAACCGACAGGGACTGAAGTGGAACCCCACCATCTGGGACGGGTAATCCAGAAGCGTTAAGGTATTCGGGGGGAGGACCTCCACCTGAAGACATCACACGAGAATTGTAGAAGATAAAACTTTTGGATTTTGTCAAGGGTCGTGCTAGTGAACGTGCGGAAGCATGGTTGGAAGGAATGACAAGGTGTTTTTCCTTAAGGGACCATGCATCCAACTCAAAGGCAAAGATTTCCATTTTTTAGTTAAGAGACAGCGCCTTGAACTGGTGGGGCAACCTGGAAAGACAACTGCACCTTACCCCAGACACAGTATCTTGGGAACTTTTCTGGGAGAGGTTCTGAAGGAAATATCTATGAGCATACTACGAGGAACAATAGGTAGGGGCATTTCATGCCTTAGTATAGGGAAACAGAACCGTAGAAGAATATGAGATCAAATTTATGGAACTGGTCAAATATGTTTCGTATATGGATAATGACCAACGACAGAAAAAGTGCTTCATCTATGGATTGAACCCTAAGATAAGAGCTATGGTGCAGATGTGGAAACCGTCTTCAGTAGCGGAGGCAGTGGAAAATGCGCGTTGTGTCGAAGAACACATGAACTTAACCGGGGGTATAAGACCGACATTTTCACATCGTCCTAGATTTGTAGGGAATTTCCCTAGGACATTTCCTAGGGAAGGGGGCTCAAGGCCACCGCCATATGGTAACAGAGTCGCTCCAAGGACAGTAGCCACAGGGATTTCAATGGCAGCGAGTGCATCATCTTGTTCATCGCCAACAATGCAAACAGTTCCATGACCATCTCAGGGAACAACGAGTAGGGGCAGGGGTTCCTGGGGAAGTAACTCATTTCAGAGACAGTCACATAACAGTACACAGGCCCAATATTGTGTTACCTGTTGGGGGTGCGAAGGACCCCATTACCAGCGTGACTGCCTGTAGTTACAATCATGGTTTGTGCATAGAGAAGGAAAGGCACCGATGGGGAGATCAAGTATAAACCACCAGATTTACGTAGCGGTTAATAACCGCCAGGATGAACATCAATCCACGGTGGTGGAGTCATCAGGTATGCTAAATCATATCAATGTTAAGATTTTGTTTGATTCTGGTGCAGCAGATAGTTTCATTTCACCATCTGCATTAGAAAAGAGTGGGTTGGCAGCCTATGAGCACGATGAATTTAAACAAGTCGAGATGGCTTCAGGGGAAAAACAAGCAGTAGGACCTAGTGTCGATAATTGTATAGTAGACTTGGGAGTGTGCACTACCAGGTTGAAGGTATACGTCACTTCTCTCGGGGCATATGACCTAATCATTGGAATGGATTGGTTAGCAGCTCATCGAGCTTTGGTAGATTGTTTCGCAAAGAGGGTGCTTTGTGTCGATGATGAAGGAAGACCAGTAGAGATCCAGGGTGTACAGAGAAAAGTCTCGTTACGCTTTATATCAGCTATGAAGGTTAAGCGATGCTTGAGGCAAGGGTGTCGACTTTATGTAGTGGAAGCAGTGAATGAAAGGAAGGGACCCTCATTGGATTAGTACCTGGTATTATCAGAATTTTAGGATGTTTTTCCAAACAAGTTACCAGGGTTACCTCCTGAGAGGGAGCTTGATTTTACTATTGAGCTAAAACTTGGTACAAAACCAATCTCCAAGACTCTGTATCAGATGAAAGCGCTGGAACTTTTTGAATTGCAAATGCAGTTGAAAGAGTTACTGAACTTAGGGCTAATAAGGCCCAGTGTCTCACCCTGGGGTGCACCGGTAATTTTTGTAAAGAAGAAGGACAGATCCTTACGACTATGTATAGACTACAAGGACTTGAACCGTGCTACAGTGAAAAATAGGTACCCAATGTCGTGAATAGATGACCTTTTCGATCAGATGAAAGGAGTAGCCGTATTCTCAAAGATCGATTTGCGATCAGGGTATCATCAGTTAAGGATTAAGGAAGGTGATATCCCAAAAACTACCTTTCAAACTCAGTTTGGACATTACGAGTTTTTTGTAGTACCTTTCGGATTGACCAATGCGCCAGCAGTATTCATGAGACTCATGAACGACGTATTCCGAAAGTACTTAGACCATTTTGTACAAGTCTTTTTAGATGAAATCCTCATCTATTCCAAGAATGAAAGAGAACATGACTAACACTTGCGAATAGTGTTGTCCTGCCTTAGAGAGAACAAATTGTATGGGAAGTTGTCGAAGTGTTCCTTCTTCCATAAAGAGATCCACTATTTAGGTCATATCATTTCCGGCGAAGGAATCTCTGTGGACCCAGAAAAAGTAAAGGACATTATGGAGTGGCCAGTGCCAAAAATTGCCCATGAGGTGAGAATCTTCATGGGGCTAGGAGGTTATTATCGGAGATTTGTCGAAGGATTCTCCAAAATAGCGAAACCCATCACCACCATGCAGCGTAAGGGGCTCAGGTATGAATGGACAGAAGAGTGTGATAGTGCATTCATTAAGATTAAGAGGTTACTAACTAGTGCGCCAATTCTACGAGTGTCAGATATGGAAAAGGACTTCACAGTCTGCATGGATGCCTCGAAGCAAGGGCTGGGGGTCGTGCTAATGCAGGATGGAGGAGTGATAGCCTATGCGTCAAGGAAGTTGAAGAAACACAAAGAGTTATATGCGACTCATGATTTAGAGTTGGCAGCTTTAATGCTAGCTCTGAAAATTTGGAGGCACTATCTTGTGGGGCAAAACTTTGAGCTCAAAATAGACCATCAAAGTTTAAAACATCTCTTCACTCAAAGAGATCTGAATGCCAGGAAAAGGCGATGGATTGAGTTTATGAGTGAGTACGATTTTGGTATTTCTTAGTACGTACATCAAGGGAAAGGAAAATGTGGTTGTAGATGCCTTGAGTAGGAGACCACGTGTCTTCTCCTTGGTAACCTTAAAGGTCAATCTCAGGGAACATGTGTTGGCACAACTCCAACGAGACAGTTGGTATTTAAAGGTTACTTCAAACCTCCAGAGTGGGAGGCAGTTAGATCCAAAGTATGAAGGATATAGTCTGGAAATAGACAGACTGTTAAGATATCGAGGAAGGATGTACATCCCTGAGAATGGGGATATTCGAAGCATCATACTAAAGGAATCCCATAGAGCACTTTATTGTGCGCATCCAGGTGTGAAGAATATGTACGCAGATATAACGAAAATCTTCTTCTAGGTGGGCATGAATCGCGATGTAGTCTATTTCGTCACCAAATGCCTAGAGTGTCAACAAGTGAAAGCTTAGCACCATCACTCGGCAGGCCTCCTACAACCACATGATGTTCCTATGTCCAAATGGGAAGTCATCTCTATGGATTTTGTTGTGGGGTTGCAGCTCACATCTCATAGACACAATGCCATTCTTGTAATAGTGGATAAGTTAACCAAGAGTGCTCATTTTATTCTAGTTAGAGACACGTATGATGTCACTGATGTGGCACGTGTTTTTGTAAGCGAGGTTATCCATTTGCACGGGATACCTAAGAAGATCATTTCAGATAGGGAATCCATATTCACTTCTAGGTTTTGGACAAGTTTACAGTCAACGTTGGGGACTCAGTTGAATTTAAGCACAGCTTATCATACTGAAACAGATGGGAAAACTGAGAGAGTAAATCAAGTCATGGAAGACATGCTTAGGATGTATGTAATGGATAATCAAACCCAATGGGAGTACCTTTGGTAGAGTTTGCCTACAATAACAGTTATCATAGCTCCATCGGAATGCCACCCTATGAAGCTTTGTATGGGAGGCCATGCAGAATGCCATTGAGTTGGGATAGACTAGAAGACCGAGTAACAGTTGGGCTAGAATTGATTCAAGAAATGGAAGAACAGGTGATTCAGATTAGGCAGAGACTAAAGGAAGCACAAGATAGGTAGAAAAGCTATGCGGATGCACACAGGACCAACTGAAATTATGAAGTGGGAGACCAGGTTTTCATTTGTATCAGGCCTAATAAGAGTACCATACGGTTTGGGAAGGGGAAAAAGTTGTCACCTCGATTTATAGGACCATTCAGGATCCAAGAGAAAATTGGACCCATTGCATATCGTCTCATACTGCCACCCCACTTGCATAAAACTCATAATGTATTTCATGTATATGTTTTACGTCATTATGTTGCTGATGAATCACATAAAATAAATTGGAAGGAATTGCAGGTATCGGACGTGGGAACCCTCACGGTAGAACTGTTACGCATATTGGACCATAGAGTCCGACTGCTCAGAAACCGTCTGGTAGACCAAGTTAAGGTCTAGTGGGACAAGTATAGTCCAGGATCTGCTACTTGGGAAGATGCTGAGACATTACGACGATACTATCCCTCACTATTTTGACAACCTTGAGAACATGTTTCTCAAAGGTGGGGTGTATGTAACACCACCTTTTGACTTAGACATCCAGGATTACCTGAGGCCTATATACTTTATTTTCTAGTCACAGTAAAACTATTAAGTGATACACTTAAACTTTAAAATTTATGAACTTTTATGAATGTTTAAATGTTATTGATGATGATGTATATGATGCGATCTACTACGTG
>ML818464.1:9572-35487 GCA_009831015.1 Picea engelmannii | reverse complement strand
AGTAGGATTTTCTGGAGGCTTATTTGGTGTAGAAGTTCCCTTTTTGGGTGGCATGTTGGCCAAGTATCACTTTTGAGCCTTGATTTTGAGGTGGTTCTGCTAGACAATATTTCTTTTGTTGTATCTCCCAATTTTTGGCCCTTTTGGGTATGAAACTTTCTCTTATGTATTTCTCTGATATTTCTTCTCTGCAATGCCACATGTCTGATCAAAATTGGATGTGCCAAGTGGAATTTACGGTAACTTACCCACAACTTGCTGATTTTTGGCCTTTCTAGGAGATCTCACTTGTATAGTGTGGCCTGCACAAAATAATTGCTATAAAATTCTGAAACTCGCACCCAATATACTACAGACTGTCCACGATCCAATGCAACTAGTCCCACTCAATTTGGATACTCTAGGAAGAAGTTATGATTGTTTTACCTGGAAAACCTTCTTGAGACTAGTCAATAGGGCTAGTCAGATACCCTATCCTACACAGGGTGTATCTACAAATTTGAGATGACCCAGAAGCTGAAATTTTTACCACAGATACAATACTAATTTTTGTAAATGGCCTCCGGATTTCAAGGTCTGAAACGTTACAAAAAACATTTTATAGCTACAATTCCGCAATGACTCATTTCAGTATGATTCCAAAACCCTATCTTGTACAGGCTGTATCCCCGAAAGTATAAGGCCTCGGGAGCTTAATTTTGAACTCAACGTACCATTATCCATCTTCTAAATACCCTCCAAGCCGTTCCTTTGGAAACATTGTAGAAAAAAAGTTATAATGAAAATTCCACGGTGTCTCAGATGTAGCAACGAAACCCCAAGACCTTGAGCTCTGATAGCATATGTTAAGAACCAAACATCAATATAGCATGTAAAAACCTCAGGAAAAGTACTCAACGTCTTGAAAAAGAGATAATTTCAAATAATAAGCCTCATCGAGGGGGAAACCTCCTTTTACCCCACTTAAATGTTCAAGTACAAGATGATTCAAAATGAAAATGTCTCCTTGGTATATATAGGAGACTAGGAGGTATAATGGCCTAAAGACGACATAATTAAAATAATATTACTAATCTAAATTACAACTAATGGCCTAAAGCTGACATAAATAAAATAGCATTACTAATCTAATATGCCCCAATTAAGGGGTAATGAGCCAATATTAGGGATTAACATCCTTCATCACAAGAATCGAGATATACGAGATCGCAATGAGATCTGAACCATTGGATCATTGGATATCTCAACCATTGATAAGACTTGATAAATTTCATAAGTTCATGAAATACAAAGCGCCTTTTGGTGCAGCCTGTGGTCACCACCTGTGGTCACATGAGGGGAAGAAGCTAGCAGTGATAATCTCCATCTCATAGTTTTGGCGATCATGACTTGGAGTGTCGAGACCCTTCATCACAAGAATGTCGAGATGTGAAATCACGAAATTCAAATTCTATTTAGCACTCGGTCACAGCTAGTGGGCAAATGATATAAACGTGAAATCTTGTGAATTTAATCCAACGGTACTGGTTAATTGGAAACTTGATCAAAGGGTTATTGTTTCACCTCACAGGTAATCGATCAGTTATGATTCAATTAGTAGAACTGAATCATGATTCTTGGACGGTTGGCGATTCAGTTGTTGATGTGTTTTATTGGAGATTCAAGGTGTAACTGAATAGGTGGTAGAGAATAAAATGGATATGCAATGACTGTGGAAGGTTGGTTGTTATGAATGAAAAATGAGTTGAACTGTAAGAAAGGGAAAATTATAGTATGCATAGTGTGAGACCAACAGTATGCGCAGTGTGAGATAAAACTCAGAGATGAGTAACAGATGAGGAATAGACAGAAGCAAGAGAATAATTGCAGAACAACTTGAAGCAGAGAAGAATTGCAGAACAGATACAGGAAGAGAAGAATTGCAAAACAACTTGAAGCAGAGCAGAATTGCAGAACAGATAGAGGAAGAGAAGAATTGCAGAACATCTTGAAGTAGAGCATAATTGCAGAACAAACAAAGGAAGAGAAGAATTACATAACAGTTAGAAGCATACCAGATTTACAGAACATAGAAGAAGTGGTAAGAATAGATTTATCTGTGTTGTTGGTTATTCAATCATTTATTTATAATAAGGGAGGTAGGGTGGTGCTAGGCAGGACTGTGGTCCTCTGATATTCGAGTTGGTGCTTGAATATTGGGAGTTGTAGCTTCCATCCAGTTGTGGCTAGAAAACAGGGTGGCAGGGTGGTGATTGGGAAAACAAAAATTTTTCTATATGCAAGTTGGTGCTTGTATAAGTGGAATTAGGTGCTTCCATCCAATCGGTGCTTGAACACTCAGGGAGTTGGTGCTTCCTTCTAGTCAGTGCTAGAGAAACTAGAGAGTTGGTGCTCTCAACAAGTTGGATCTTGTAAAACAAAGGTAGTAGCCTCACTTTGAGGTGGTGCTCAAACATAGATGATGTACAGAACTTAAAATACTGCCTATCATTTCGAAGAAGAAGAGGTTTTCTCCCTTTATGGGTTTCCTTGTGAAAATTTGTCTCTGTGTATATCTTATGTGTGACTAATTCTCAATATTTATGATGCCCATATGTTGTATAATATTGATGATAACTTGAAGAAATATTAAGAATGGTTTAATAGACTTAAAATTGTTTAAGCACAATAACAATTGATTCACCCCCCCCTCTCAGTTTTCTTACTAATTTCAACACATCCTTCCAATTTCAGCTGAAAAACAAAGGAAGTTGGTGCTTCCAATGAATGTAATTCTTAAATACATATAAGATAAATCATTTTGTGGTTTTCTCCCGATTTGGGTTTCCATGTAAAACACTTGTGTACTGTGTGTGTGATTGTTCATTTCTTATTCCTCATTATTGAATAATAATTCTACATTGATATAACACTTGGATTATTTGGAGAAAAAGGATTATAATTGTGTTGTAACGTGGTCAGTCAGACTCAATATATGAGAGATGAGATACTTAGGAGCTTAGGGAGTCCAATGATAAAAATGTAGATCGTGGATCGTTTGGGTATAAAATGTATGTCACAGAACAAGGGATATGAAAGCTTGAAACCCACCAACCCGGGAACCCACAACTGCAGAAATAGATAAGTATAGGATAATGTGGTGGTCAGTTGGACTCATGATGTGAGAGTGTATATGGAGATGAGGATCCGAGAGTCCTCCAACCTGCGAACCCACCATTTTGGAAAAAATACTATGTATAGTAACTAGAAAGGGAGAATAGGAGGGAAAAAATAAAAGGGGAATTTGATTAAGTATAGAAGAGGGAAGAAGAAATTGACAAAATAAGTTGGGAAAATAGAAAAGGGGAGGAGAATTTTGGAAGCAGGAATTGATATCAACAATTGGCTCCAATTGTGGGATGATAACCCCCTATGGGTTGTCAAGAATATAGATCCTTTCATGACTAAGTGCTTTTGCCTATTGGTCTATGGAGTCAAAGTAATAATATACAAACTAAAAAATAAAATTATGCACAATGAGAATGAGAAAGTATTAGGAAAAGAAACCTTTCAAATGTTTCCAGTTGACAAGAGGCATTAATATTTTACCCTTCATGTCTTGGACCATATAGGAGTTAAAACCAAATATCTTATCGACGATGTATGGTCCGATCCAGAGTTCTTCGAACTTTGTATGCATGGACGGTTTCTCCTTGGCCTTGTTCCAAAGTAACACTAGCTCTCCCTCTTGGAAATTATTTACATTTATGATTTTATCAAAATATCTTTTGAGGATTTTCTTCCTCTAAGAAGTTTGATTCAGGGCTTTGCTTCATTCTTCTTCCAACTTCAACAACTGATTGATTCTCCTCTGGATGGGTGATCTGACTTCTGTATCTTTCGTATTAACCACAGAAATAAACACATTGAGCTCAAGGCTAATCGAAATTTTTGCTTCTTTCCCATAAACCAATATATATGGAGACATCTCAGTGTTGTCCTTCAAAGGTAAACTCGATTCATCTCATAATTCCCATAGCCTTTGGCTGGGCGCCAGAATCCGAAATAATTTGAAAAAGAAGGTTCGTAGAGAAGATCCCACCCAATCTAAGTATATAAATATAAAAGGTACAAGCCTTATGCCCATCCGGAAAGGAAAGGTTGCCCCTCTTCCTCCACACGATGAAATGCTGTCAAGAAACTCTATCCTCCCATATTTCCACGGGGTTTACTCAAAAACTAGAAACTTTAGAGAGCGACGCTCGACCGACTAATTACAAGCTCTTAAGCCTCAGCAGCCGGAGAGAGCTTTGATGCGAATGACTCCCCTTAAGCCGCTAGGAATCGTAACGCTCATTTCCCTATCCTGTTTACACTCATTTCCTTCCCGCCTTTGATACATCAATTGCAATAACCCTCTCTCACCCGCCTTCGATACATCAATCTTCGATTCTGTAGCTTTAGCTCTAAGTTTCGATGTGTGAAATGAAGAGTTGGCCGGTAAGGTCAATCCTTCGCCGAGGATGCGCAAGCAAGCTCGACCAACGGGAGAGGAAATAAGTGGCTGCTATTATATATGTAATTATGCATTTCTGCCCTCATTAAGTCATTTTTCTTTCCCATAATGCATATCTCAACTTTAGATGCCAATTCCTTTGGTTCTTGTCAATGGTTTTCTTCAGTATCTAAACAAGTGTTTTGTTTGTGGATTCAACAAGGCCATTACCTTGTGGATAATAATTCGATGATTGACCCATGATGATTCCATATTCTCTGCAAAACTTTGTAAACTTCAACCCAATGAAAATTGAACCATTGTATGTGATAAATTTATCTAGGACACAAAATCTCGACATAATATTGTCTTTGAGGAATTTAATTAGCTCTTCATTATAAGCCTTCTTTAATGCCACCGCTTCTGGCCATTTCATGAAGTAATATGTAGTTGTGAGAATGTATATATGTCCCTTGTTAGACTTCGAATTAATTGGATCAACAACATCAAGTCCCCATTTGGAGAACAATTGTTCTATAATTATGGGCTACAAAGGCATCGTGGATCTCTTCATTTTTCTTGAAAACTATTGGCATGAAAAACACTTCCTTATTGTGGCATACGAGTCTCTGAAAATCGATGGCCAATAGAATCCTGCTTTTATTATCTTGTGGGTGGTTGTAGTAAGTGCAAAGTGTCCACCACATATTCCCTCATGGAATTATCATATTAGTTATTGGGATTGATTTTCATCAATGCAAATCAATAGTATACTGTTGTTCTTGATATTGATTCTAAGGCTCAAAGAATAATGTCAGGAATCAAAGATTTAAAATGAAGTGTTTTTATAAGTGATTTTTCTACCTTCAGTTTTCTGAGAAATAATACTTAAATGAAATTAATAATAAGACAATACTGAGGCTATATCTCATTATCTGAGTCACAATTATAATGTCAAATGATGTGGAAATGATTTACAAATTTGTTAAAACAAATTCAGGTATCAATTACAGATAAGTATCACCTTGTTTGTAGTAGAAGAAAAGTAGAAGATGCACCCTTGAAAGGAGATCAAAAATGCAGTAATTCACGCATGTCACATGTCTTGTTTTACCCACAGTAACGATCAAGGAAAAGTTGTTACTGAATGAACTTATGATATATTATAATCATAGTAGATGTAGTACTAAATTGTAATCATTCACTCTTTAAAAACTACAAAAAGAAATCTAGAGAGATGGAAACACATAACTTAAATTGAACAAAACTTAGAATCGTCAAGAAGCAACCTCGAATAGATCTAAAATCTATCTATTTATACAAAAATTATCTCAAATGAAAAACCGTTGGACTTCCCACAATATCTGCTTAAAAATAGAATACAATCCGAATGAAATAACATCATGCAGATATTGTTGAGTTTTTATTTGATGTGTTGGTGCTTCATCTGTCTCTTCATTTTCTCACAGATGCATTTGTTTTCCTTTGTTTTTTTAAATGGGTACACATGTCCATTAAGGCCACCACAATCATTGAATTAATGTCTTTTTCATCTGATTTTGTTTCCATTTGTCCCTTCAAATGCGTTTACTGGGATAAAGAATTATAGTTGGAGATATGGGGGTGGTAACTGGACAGGTAGCTCAATGTTGGCTCTCTATGGGATGGCTAGCAGTTATGGGTAAGAGTAATCTTTCACGAATAGAATGACATGGGTACAAGTATCCAATAAGTAGGTGGGATGAGTGGAAGCGATAATCTATGTGGTGAGGTGGACGGTATCGAGAGCGTGGAGGGTGTGATAGGTTGGAGGGTGAAACATGGAGTGGGTGGAGTACATGTGTTGATTCAGGATTCTAACGGTATATTTTGCGGGGACATGAGGAATTGGTTTTTAGGTAACCCTCCTTTCATCTTGCAATGCACGTAGTGATGCCACGTACCCCTGAGAGAAAAATGTGGTTTAAATTGTGGGACCACCCTTTGAAATTAAACCCCACACAAATTCTCCCTCTGCAATCTCTCTCAGTCGTTGATCTTAAGAAATCATGATCCATGATACATCAGACCTGATCATCTTGGTGCTCCTGCCATATTTATCCATTCCCTGCCATATTTGGTCCCTTTCCTAGTTTATCAGGGTTCCAAACTGGTTTAGAGTTCCGCTAGATTCTGAAAATCTGATCCATCATGCTTCCTTTCAACTTTTCGTGGTGCCATAAAATTAGCTTGCCTGTAACAAGAGAATTATGTAATCTCTAAATGAAAAAATATTAATTGCAAATGGTAAAATGATTTTGAATTTCGAAGATATTTATTCATAAAGCCTATCGGTCTTCGTATAGATCTATTTACAGAGAGATTATTAAAAAATATAATGGATTTTGTTCCCTGGAAAATCACAATAATTACTCAAATCGTTAAATTTAGCCAATAATAAATGTCATTAACAATTCGATGATTGAACGTTCGAAGGTTTTGAATGTAAGAGGGCAGAAATCTCTCAAAGGTCGAAGTCACAGAGAAGTTAATCTCTTATTAATCACTTGTGTGTTTCAATTAATCATGTTTTAAACATTGAGTTAGACTTAAGTACTTCGACGGTTCAACGTTCAGGAGTTTTGGATGTAGCATGATATAAATCCTTTGAAGGTTGAATTCCAGGAATAATTTATTAATACATAATCATGATTAATTAAAGTTATTTAAAGGTTTTCTTAACTCTTTAAAACACTTTTTACTTTTTGTAATATTCATTACTTCGACGCTTTGATACTTCGGTGGTTTGTGAACTCGATATTTGTAAAAAATCCCAAAGAGAAATCTTCCAGAGTGATGTGAAAGAGATGGCATCATTCTTGATGATGTGTCAAGAAAATAAAGGTGACATATGTCACTTGAAAATGTAGGAATCATCTGATAGAAGTGTTAAAAATAAGTGCCACGTGTCAACCCAAGAAAATATTTTTAATACATCTATCCTATGATGCATCCATAAGTCCTTTAGGAATTATCACAAGTGACTATCTTCGGGACTTCGTAGTTTTAGGGTTTTATTTGTTTAGATTTTTTGGAATACCCAAAGCACGAAGCTCTGAAGCGACCGTTAACAATTTTCTTTTAAAACTCAGGCAACTTCTAAACTTCGGAGATCATTAGGACCATTCAATAAAATTAGAGTAACTCGTCGACGATAGATATTGTAAGTGCCTTATTGAAGAACAACGACCCCTGGATTTATTTTTAAAAAGGAAATTCTCTAAGTTTTTTATTTTTTGGGTGAAGTGTTTATTTAAGAGGCAAAATCTAAAGTTCAAAATCTCAAAATTATACATGTTCCAACATAATATACATTTGGGGATTGTGGCTCCCTGTGAGGTGCGAAAGAACAACAGACCAAGTTCCTTTATTGGGTAAATGGAGTCATCATTTATTTTTGAGAAACAAAATTCCAGTTTTATTTAAGAATTAATCATACATAGAAAAATGAAATTATCCAAGTCCAAAAATCTCCAAAACATACTTAATGATTGATCTCAAGTTAGACTACTATTTTGTTTTTCTTTAAATTGATTTCAAAATTGTTTAAGATAATCAAAATAATTTTAACTAAAATATCAACTTTGACCGACTTTGTTCGCTTCAAGGTTAAGCAGATGTAACATATTTATTTAGGGAATCCCTAGTTGGATCAGGATGTAAATATCATCGGAAAGAGAACTAGACAATGAAGTATGATATATAGATATGTATGACAGGCTTACAGATATCATAGATAGTTCTTCACTGACAGCAAGCCCGTTCAGTAACCCGATGAAGTTATCTACTTCTCCCATTGAAGTTCCTTTCACCACTTCAATTAACAAAATTGTGTTTCGTTGAGATGAGGTCAATCAATATATGAATTTCCTTTCATCATCTCTTTTGGACAAGATGGGGGTAATCAAATTATTAATTTCCTTTCACCATCTATCTTATTTAATATTTTCAAGTGGAGGAAATCAATTTGTATGTAACATACAAGGGATGATAATCTGTTTAAAATATTTTGACTGAAAAGAAGGCATGTCAATAGTTTTAAGAATACTTTGAAACTAACTTTATTCCAATGTTCAATACACCTTCACCTATATGAGAAATGTTTTGGGAATTTAAATTTTTTAGTATTAAACCTTGAGAAAATTAGTTAGTTTAAAGTTTGATATCAAAGCTAAAATTATCAGGATTATCCTAGACATACTTTTTCAATTAAAATGAAAGGAACATAAATATTTTCTCCTAATCTTGTTTTGAAAATATGTTTTTAATTTTTCAGAGTCAAGGTAAGTTTTTTTATTTCTATGAAGACTAAAAGGAGGAGAAAGGAAAAAGAAAATCTGAAATGAATAAAAATATGGGGATAGGTAAAAATAACCAAATCAAAGATTCGGAGGATCTGAAACAAAATATATTAATCCCACAAGAGTCTGTGTTTTTAGTTCAGACTTATTTCGAGTTTATTTATTTATTATAAAAATTGAGTGGGCCTAATGGTTAAGAACATGTGTTTCCTTCTAGGAGGTCGCAAGTTCAAATCCAGAGGGGGGTAGGGTATGTATACCTTTGTAGACTTTACCAGTCAAATCACTGGGCGGAGGGGGGCTCCCTTGTCCCACAAACAAGGGGGTCTCATACACCAATTTGGTGTGGCTTGGTCGTGACCTTAAAAAGTAGATTATTATTATTATTATTATTATTATTATTATTATTATTATTATTATTATTATTTTCATTTTAGAGATGGATTTAGAATTTATCATCATGACACTTCAAGTTATAATTTTATACATCTCTGATTTTTAGGTCAGGTGATAATATTATCATGAGAAAAACTTCATTCACATTCATTTCAAAAAGAATTTTTAAATTTTATTTGAACTGTAAGAAGAGTACAGACTCATACCTTATTTTCCTTTTGAATTTTCAGCAAGGCAGATTATTAATTTATCACATGTTTTTAGAGAAATCAAATGCTTGAAAAATGAGTGTCGAGTTTCTATTTAGCCTCATCTCCTATTCAACAATATCTATTCTACAAAAGGAATGAAATACAAAATATCAGATAATCTTGTAGAGTAGAGATGATATGTGATACAAATGTTTTTATTTTTCATTTTAATGATGTCAAGCAATCATAAATTTATTGAAAATATTTACATCAAATGATCCAATGACTCAGGTAATTTACAAAAAGAAAAGAAAAAATTGAAAATTAAAATGCCAATGATAATCCAATCCGATATATACAATGAAATTCTAAAAAGTGATTACTGCATGAAATGTTTTAAATAACACCCATTGATAGGAGCGTGAAGAATTTCTCCATTAAGATTTTCCAATGAGAATGAGTTTTTTCCCTCAGCGGCTGTGATTTTGAAAGGTATGAACCAGAGATGAACGAATTTTCCATGTTTCTCTGCATCTTCCTTTCTAGCTTCCCATTTTAAAACTAAATCGTGAGGGATAAACTCCATGTATTTAGATTTTTTATCAAAAAGGGATTTCATATTATCCTATTATTTTTGGAGCTTATCATCCACTTCTACTCTGTTTTGTTGAACTTCAATGATTTGATTCATTCTTCTCGTAATATTGTTTGGCTCTTGATTTGCATCATGTTGTAGTTTCATTACAGGAAGAGCAAGATTAATAGGAAGAATAACATCGATACCATAAACTAATTGGAAAGGAGACATACCTATAGATTTATTGGTGCCAATTCGGTTTTCCCATAAGGCATATGTTAAGTGTATATGCCAAGTTTTTTTGTTTTCTGTCAAAACTTTCTTGATTATAGTCATCAAAATATTGTTAGATGATTCATCCAACCCATTTCCCTGAGGATAATAAGTTCTATAATGACCTAAAATAATATTGTATTTCTGACAGAAATTGATCATTGCAATAGATTTAAAATCCTGAGCATTATCAGTAACTATTTTCCTAGGACAACTAAATATAGCTAGGATGTTTTCTTCCAAAACGTTTATCACTATTGAATCTGTAGCATTCTGAGTTGGAATGGTTTCAACCCCTTTCATAAAATAGTCAGTAGCGGTTAGAATCCATCTATGTTGAGGACTCGATTTTGGATGAATTTCTCCAATGAAGTCTAGGCCCCATTGTTGGAAAGGAGCTTCAAATTTTACTGGAATTAAAGGTAAGGCAGGAATATTTTTCTTACCATCAAAAAATTGGCATGAATTTCAAGCCCTGGCCCTTGCATTTACATTAGTAAATAATTTTGGCCAATAATATCTTGCCCTTAAAATTTTGTAAGTTGTTTCTCTCTATGCATGGTGTCCTCCGCATACTCCTTCATGCAATTCATTGATGAAACCTTCTGTTTCAGATTCTATTAGGCAACATAATAGGAAACCCAAAGGGTCTTTCCAGTATATCTTGCCATCTATAATGAAATAATTAATTTCATGTAGATTTAAAGTTCTTTCTTTTGAAGGAGTCATGTCACTTGGACATTGAAGAGTAAGGAGATATGTAGAAATATCACTGTACCAATATGAGGAGGAAAAAAAATCTTCAATCTGAATAATGGGTGCTTAATCATCAATATCCTTTATATCTAGAAGAGAATCATGTGATTTGAAGGTATTTATTCCAAGCACTCTGAAATTTGATTCGTCTAACAACCTTGCCAGACCTTGACCTTTCACTAGTTTGGTTGGTTTCACTTCTAAATCAAATTCTTGATATTTAGACAATCATCTACCTCTTCCTCCATCATTGTTTGGCTGAACCAAGATATCTTTAATTGCATTCGTTGGTACATAAGAAATTATTTTGGAGTGAAATACATATGTTCGGAAAGCCTTGAGAGCCTTCACCATCACATAAGCTTGTTTTTCGAGAATGTCATATCTTAGCTCTGCATCTCTAAGGATTTTTCTGAAAAAGGATATTGGTTGTTCGAATCCTTCTTTGTTCTTCTGAGGGAGCACTACTGCAACAATATGTTCATAAGAAAAGGAGAAGATTAAAAATTCTTTTGTATAGTCAGGACTTACCAATATTCGTGCTTCTCATATGTCTTTCTTAACACTGTCGAAAGATGATTTGGATTTTGTTGTCCATTTTACTTCGTTGTCCTTTTTTAGCATATCTGTAATCAATTTGATTATTTCAGCAAAGTTAGGAATAAATCTCCTCAAAAAATTGATCTTACCTAAGAAAGATTAAATCTCTTTTTTTATTTATAGGAATATTAATTAGGTCAATAGCCTCAACTCATTTAGGATCAACCTTAATTCCATATTTTGAAACTATATGAACTAAAATTTTACCTTCTTGCATGGCAAAGTGTGATTTTTTGGGATTAAGAGACAAACCAAATTTTCTACTTTTGTCAAAAGTTTGTCTGAGGTGCACCAAATGTTCTGCATCAGAATTGGAAAAAACTGTCAGATCGTCTAGATAAATAACAACAAACTTATCTCTCTCACCAATGAATGCGATATCCATTTCTCTCTGGAAAGTTTCTCCTTCATTCATTAAACCAAAAGGCATTTTATCATACATAAAAGTTCCCCATGGAGTAGTAAATGCAGTCTTTTCTCTATCATCTTCATGAACATCAATATAATTATATCCTGAGAAACCATCAATCATAGAAATTGTGTTAGACCCTACTACCTTCTCTAAGACATGGGCCATTTTTGGGAGTGGGTAGTTCTCTTTAAGAGAATCTTGAAATACTAAGAGGGGGGGTGAATCAATATTCCTTCTTTTTCAATTAACAATTAATTTTTATATTTGATTGATTATCACAATGAATCAACAATGAATTGTATTTAAAATCAATTATATAGATATATTTAACATCAATTATAAGGTTTATATATTGAATAGTGAAGGACACTAATCCTCTTTAGAGCACCAAATCTAGGAGACACAGATCACCTTCTTCAAGTCACCAACCCTAGGAAGCACCAACTCCCTTTTATTTAGGGTACCAACCCTAGGAAGCACCAAATCCCTTGTATTTAGGGAACCAACCCTAGGAAGCACCAACTCCCTTATCTTTTACAATTTTCTTAGTAAGGAAATGAATCCTTCCATGCTCCTCCCTTCCACCCTCACTTCATAAGAACCAACAATTCTTCATCTTGGATTCTGCTTCTGTTTTGATCTTCTTATCTAGACTACAAAGACACTTTATTCTTACCACTCTTTCTCGTTTATATACTCTTCCAATTGGTGTGAGATGTGAAACATTGTGTCCCTTTGTTTGGACCATAGCACCTCTCCATTTTAACAGTAAGAATAATCACTATTATTATTCAAAGATTATTGTTTAATTATTTTAACTTAGTGAGTGTGTCATGCACAAATCAATCACAGGTATGGATCGATTTATTTTTAACTTGATTCCATGTCTCTACAAATATTGCAGAAACCAATTTCTGCAGAGGTGATTCCTTCAACCCATTTACATGTGACCACAGGCACACAACCACGAGATTATTAATTTAAGTATTGCCTCTTCTTTCTCCCTTTTCCTTTTAGCCCCCATATGTCCAGTGTTGGGAATGTGTTCTTCGGTACTTTGTCCTTCAAGACTCTTATGCCTTTGCAACCTTTCAAATCTCCCAAATCAGATTTCGCCGAAACTTATCGGAAAATCAATATTTGTTCTTCCATTAGTCGAACGATCCTAGCTTTCCTAGAGGTTTTGAAAAAATCAACGACCATGACTTAATCAACATGTGAGTGAACAGTTCTCATTTTCTTTGAGAATTCATAACTTCAGGTATTCATGGCTCCTGGACTCTGGAGTAGAAATTCCTCTGAAGTGATTACCTACCAAATAATTCATACAGTGGTGGTGACCACTTGCTATCAGTTAACACCTATACTTACGCTATCCTTCCACTATTCTTGATCATCAGTTGAGAAAAATCCTAAATTAGATCAATGGTTAGCGTTAACTTTAGCCTTCAGTGCTTTGGGAAGTTACTGGTGTTTAGAAACTGGTTTTCCCCAAAGTACATACTCCTAAAATGATGCAACTTACTGACGTCACTGTTGATTTGGAACTGACCGATTGGTTGCCATGTGTGACTTAGATTTGTGACTTACACATACTTGAAATGCCAATTTCATCTTAGCACTTGTCATTATCTAATTGTGACATGTGTCCTTGCTGACATGGTCTGCTAAAGTGAATCTCCTTATGTGTATTCTATGTGTCTTCACTTCGTGACTTTGGAACTTCGGCCTTCGGGTGAATTTACATGTTCTCAACACATTCTCTCCGAAGTGATCATCGTCGGAGTTGACCACGATCCTGATCCAACGGTCATCGTGTATTCCTCAGATATGATGGTCCTTATTTATGGCTTACTCTTTCCTTCCACTCAACTTGATCCAAGGTTCAATAATTCTCTCAAAGAAGATCAATGATCAGGGATGATTGCGAGGTCCTCAACTAGCATGACGTTTAAAAATATCATTGAGTTCTGCATTGGAAATTACTCATTTGGTAGTGGAACTGATGCCAATCGTAGATCTATTGGAGGGTGATCATTGATGGTCGGTCTGGATTGAAGAAACATAAATTGTGTGTGGTTTAGACCATTGCCCAAAATCCACAATTGAATTTGTGTGATTTTTGGTGGATCAACCACAATCGTCGATCTTTGAGTCAATAAGATCCGACAATCTAGACTAATTACGGGATTGGAAATAACATGTAGTTTAATTATCCCTTCACGTTCAAAAATCAATCCCTTCCCTTGATTTGGCACTTGTCTATCCAATGGTCTTGGTTTGTCCTATGGGGATTTCAATCCCAATCATGTTTCTACACTGTGATTTCCCTTCTGAGCTTCATGTGCATCATCTCTTCTGAGCTTCTGATCTTCATTCGCTAACCCTCCTGAGATATTAATTTGTTAGTTCTTTTGTTGATGTATTACCATCTCTTTGTTCATACTAACTCATCATTATAATGTAAAGACATCGGCTATTGACATCAATGAAAATACATCAATGAAAATATGTCCAACAATCTCCCCCTTTGTCATTGAGGGAAACACTCTAACTTCATACACAAACTACCCCTGTGATGATGTTTTTCTCTACGAAGTTACTCTCCCCCTTTGACATCAATGGAAAAGGGTTTATCCCCCTATGGTAATGCTTTGTCTTTCTTAATGTTGTTGACTAGAATCTAAACTTAGGTAACTCTTCCTAAAATCATACTTTTCTTTTCATAACTGAATGACTCCCCCTATCAATCTTCTCTCCATGTTTCTAACTTCTCTTCCCCTTTGTTTCTGAAGGGGCAGTTCTTGTTGACAAGATTTCTCTCCCTGTCATTTCTACAGGATGCCATGTATACCACTATATACATCCTATTGTTTCCGCTGCAGATATTATTTTCCTATTGGAACACTGAGCAATTGAAGCTTATACTTTTCAAATGACCTTTCGACCTGTCCATTGCTTCTCATCGATCTCTAACCAAATGTATTTGTCTTTATCCAAGATGCTTATTTACTGTACATTGCTTATTAAAGTCATCTGAGAAACTTTATATTTGTATTGCCACATGACTTATCTTGTTGATAGAATGTATTATATTCAACTAGAATTGATCTAGTTGTAAAACCAATTTAGGCACACATCGACCAACCAATATATATTTCAGATTTTCTCTGTCACAACCATTATCTCTAAAATTTTGGTTTCCAGTATTTTCATTTTCATATTTGTACTCAATCTATCTTCAGCATCACCTCACTGTTGCAGAATTTTCCATTCATTCCATTTCTTTCTCACATAGTAACTTCCATTTAGGGTTTTGTCCACTTGTAAACATTCTGAGACCAATACATAACCTGCATTGTTCATGGGAAGATAAAGACCTGCAATAAACTATGTAAGATCCTGCATTGAGTTATATCATTAAAGAATAATTCTTTCAATGGTCATGTTCATTTTTATGTGCTTCAATGCTCATAGGAGCATCAATAGGAATGAATTTTATCTCTTCCCTAATTTCTCCTTCCCTTCTTTGTTTTTAATTTTTCTTTGAGAAGGAGTTTCAGTGTATCAATAAAATAGAATTGAAAAATTTCTGAGATAATCATCACTCAATTCTCCTAGTTGTTCTAATGTTGAATATTCATAATCAACGTCATTATTATGTGCACCAGAAGCTTCTTTATCTTTGTCTTGAGAATATTCCTCTATTAATTTTCATTTTGGGGGTAATGGATAATCTTCTTATATGACATTATCAAGTTTTGGAGTTGTGTCAGATTTTTCTTTAGGAGTTTTCATATCTTGATTTTGATCTACTTTATATGCATAGCTTTGATTAGTATATTCCTTATTAGAAGTTTTACCCACCAATCTCCTATTATTAACTTCATCAATTTCAGGAGATATATTTTCATCATTTTTCTTGTTTGGTACTTCATATTTTATTTTCCATGTCTTCTTATTCTATTTGTTAGGGTTTCCTATGTTTAGGGATTGCATTGGTAATCTACATTCTCTGGTTTTATGACCATAGTTGTTGCATTTTTTGTTGGAAAATGTTTAATAGGCAACATATGCTTGTCATTGATGGCAAGTACAGCAGTGATGATGGCTTGAGTACAGCAGCGATGATCAACAGGAAAATAGAAGATAAGTCTAGGAAGATCGAATGATCAAAGGCAACGTTGGCAAGTACAATAGTGATGATGGCTTGAGTACAACAATGATGATCAACAGGCAAATAGAAGATAAGTCCAGGAAGATCGAATGATCGAAGGCAACGCAACATTGATAAAATGATCGAAGGCCCGAGAAGCATTTCTGATCGTTGGATCTCATTCAAAATTCCCGAAAGAACGAGGGCTGTCAGATCAGAATATAGACAAGAAGAACGCTGAACAGGAGGACAGATCTCAGACATTAGATCCAAGCGCAGGACCTGACCATCATTGGATCAAGGAGAACCTGCACACCTTTTTAAAGTATAACAAGGAGAAGCGGGCGTAATCGCGATATGTGAAATCGCGACTTAATCTGAGCCGTAGAATCAAGCTCAGATCTAGACCATTGATCTAACTCCATATTGGAGTTTTGGGGATCGCAACATGGAGAGGCAAGTAAACAATGCAACAATAATGTCGATTTCGCGATATGCGAAATTGTGATTCAATTGCAGCCGTTGAATGAAGCTCTAATCAAGACCGTTGATCCCACGCCATTTCAGGGTATCGGGGATCGCGACTTGGAGAGTCGAGATGTCTCATCTCCAGACTCATGAAATGCGAAATCCTGAAAGCACCTTATGCATAAGGCTGTGCTCACAGCCCATGGTCACGAGAAGGGAAGGAGTCAGTCCAGATAAGCTCCATTTCGGGGTTTTGGAGATCGCGAATTGAAAGTCGAGATGCCTCATCTCCAGATTCATGAAACATGAATTCATGAAAAGCGCTTTTTGCATAGGCGCTTGGTTATGACCATAGTCATATTGGGGAAGGAGCTAGTGCAGAAAAGTTGTGTATCGGAACTTCAGAGATCGCGAAATGAAGTGTCGAGACACTCAGCACAGAATTGTCGAATGCCGAAATGCCGAAATGAATGAAATATCCCATGGATTCAATCCAATGGTGCAGGTGAATTTGAACAAGATTGGAGGGATACTGTTGCACGACACAGTGAAACTGCTAGAAACCATTGATGGTTTCTACCAGAGGATGCGAAGAGACTTCGGTGTGATTTCTAGAGGAGATGAAGAGTCACATGGAATCTGCCAGTGGAATGAAGACGATTCATGGAGGAAATTGGCAGTTGGATGAGGGTTTGAGCTCGTAACTAAAACAGAAAGGATGAGCTCGACTGTAATAGAGAATATGAAGAGTCTCAACTTCCAGAGAGAAAAAGGAATCTCATCTTAACACGTAGTGATGATAGACACAGGGGTTGAACTACCAGAGAAGTTGAAGAGTCGCGATGATGATCACGTAGAGCACTTGAGATGTGGAGGATATTGGTGCGGTATGAGCATGCAGAAGAATGGTGAATATTGCATGCACAAGATGCACAGAAGCTATATGTACACGGTACAGAGAAGAGAAGGGGTGGTTGTTGCTGTTGGAGTTTGTTGTGGTTGTTGTTGGTGAAGGTGATTCATGTGTGAAGAAGGAGGAGAGTGCAGCAGTTGAATTGCACAGAAGAGGAATTGTGGAGTGAATGGACATGGCGCATAGAGCATAAAAAGAAGAAGAACAGACAGTGCAATTCATGTGTGCAGATAGGCAATGAGGCAGACAGAGCAACGAAATGCAGTAGAACAGTGATGAGTCTGGTAAGCCATTGTTGAACATCATATCACTGTAATAAGTTTCAGTAGCAAAGCTTTATATTCCAGGGAGGTTGGGAGGTGGTAGGGAGGATTGTTGTCCTCATAGGTTCAAGTGGGTGCTTGAACACAGGGAGTTTTAGCTTCCATCTGGTTGCAGCCAGAGAAACCAGGGTGGCAGGGTGGTGCAAGGGAGAACTCTTGTTCTCTGTTATATAGGTTGGTGCATGTATGATTGGAAGTTGGTGCTTCCATCCAGTTGGTGCTGGAAACACTCAGGGAGTCGGTGCTTCCTTCTAGTTGGTGCTAGAGAAACCAGGGAGTTGGTGCTTCCTTCTAGTGGGTGCTAGAGAAAACAGAGAGTTGGTGCTCTCCATAAGTAGCAGCTTGCAAAAAAGAGTTTGTAGCCTCATTATGAGTTGGTTCTCATATGTATGATAATGTAAAGAATGTAACTATTACTTATCATATAAAGAAAAAGAGGATTTTACCCTTTATGGGTTTCCTCAGGAAATATCTGTCTCTATGTATCACATGTGTGTGTGACTGATGTTGAATATGCTATTGCTTACTTCCCTGCACTATTGTGATTGTCCCTCAATATTTATGCAAAGAGTTTAAAAGAAGCATAATTGTTTAAGCACAGTAAAAACTGATTCACCCCCCCCCCTCTCAGTTGTCCAACAATTGGTATCAGAGCCGACCCCTTTTATCTAAGGGTAGATCCTAGAGCTTAAACATGTCAAGCCATGAAGGAAATTCAACCAATAAGGCCCCTTTGTTCAATGGAAAAAACTTTGCCTTGTGGAAAGTTAGAATGAGAACCTACATAATGGATTTAGGTGCAGATGTCTGGGATGTGGTAGATATTGGTTATGTAAAGCCAGTTGTGCTAGCTAATAAGGATGACAAACTAGAATTTAGCTTCAATGCTAAGGCTATGAATGCTATCCTGAGTGGGCTTGCAGAAGTAGAATTCGTAAAAGTTATGCACCTAGAAACTGCCAAATAAATGTGGGACAAACTCATTAATAGTTATGAGGGTAATGAGAAGGTAAAGGATGCAAAGCTTCAAACCTGCAGAATACAGTTTGAACAGCTGAAGATGAAGGAAGATGAAACTATTGGAAAATACTTTCTAAGAATAGAAGAAATGGTAAATGCAATGAAGGCACTTGGTGAAACAATTGGGGAACCTTCTTTAGTTCAAAAAATCTTGAGATCTCTCCCAGATAGGTTCAACCTGGAGGTTTCTGCTATAAAATAACTTAATGATCTAAAAACCTTGCAGTTTGATCAACTTCTAGGAACACTGGCTGCATATGAAATGAGAATAGTTAAAGATAAACCCACTTCCAGAGAAGCATCATTTAAAGCAGACAAGAATGAGGATTCTGAGCCCGATGAAATTGAAGAAAAATTTGTGAAGAGACTGAAGAAGGGATCGGGCAAATACAAAGGTAAACTGCCTTTCAAATGCTTTAACTATGGAAGGATAGGTCATTTTTCAAATAAATGTACACACAAGAAACATGATCAGAACTATGAAGGTGAAGAGAAGCACAAATCCAGGAGATTTGATAAAAAGAAAAGTTTATGTGTAAACAATGATGACTCCTCAGAAGACATCGATAGTGACTCTTAATATGAAGATAAGGTAAATGACTTCATGCTTATGGACAAAGAGAATTATGATAATAAAAGCACAGGCAATGATGAGAATGACGAAGAAGATGTGGTTGACATGGAAGGAGAACTGATCAGTGCATTGGAAGAGATTGACAGAATAAGAATCAAGAACAGAAAGCAAAGACAATTGTTGATACAGTTCGAGAAAGACAATAAAGAACCTAGTGAAGGCCTTGTCCTACTAAAAGTATAATTGGAAGAGGCAAAGAAAATCAAAGAGATTCTGAAATAGCAGCTATCATAAAAGAAGAGAAGATGTGAATCATTAGAACAAGAAGTAGTGAAAACAAGGAAAGAAATGGAGAAATTTAAAGCCTTGTATAATCAGAATCTGTCAAGTATCAAAGTCTCAGAAGGATTAGCCACCATTCTGAATCAGCAAAGGAATCCAAAGCTGAAAACTGGTTTGGGTTATGAAGAGGGATCAAGCAGTGGGAAGCCAGGAAATGAAGAACCCATCAAGTTTGTCAAAAGTACAACCAATGACAATAACAAGCCTGCGGAAACAAAGGAAGACAATCAGCCGCCCAGGACGAGTAAAGAAAAAGGTGCCAGGATTGAATCTGTAGAACGAAGAAACAATGCTCTCTCTGCTGAAAGACGTCATCAGCAAGAAAGAAATCGATTTGCTCAAAGAAGGCAACCATTTTCCAGGTACAAATAATTTTTCTATGGCTATTGTTTCTATTGTTCTAACTTTGGTCACAAAGATGTAAATTGTTCCTTAAGACTTATACATGAGAAATTAAGATTTCAAAGGAATAAATACTTCCCACAACAAAGAATGATACAGTCAAGTAATAATCCTTCATGGACTGCAAATTGCCAAATCAAGTCTGGACACATACAACTAAGGAGGCCAAGAAATAATCAACAGTCAATAAGTAGGCAACACTGCAACAATAAGTTTGACTTATTGAATAATGAGGTTGAATGCTACACCTGTCATAACTTTGAACATAAATATATTGAGTGTCGGTTAAGGAACTATGAACCAGATTCGAAATCCCCTACTGAAAATGTCAAGTTTTGGAAGAAGAAGGAAAGTAACAAGTGTGGATTAGTATTTTCTTCTCAACGAAAAACAAACCCGTGGTATATAGATAGTGGATGCTCCAAACACATGACAGGAGACAAAGGCAAGCTTCTATCTCTAAGTGAAAGCAAATCAGGAAGGGTAACCTTTGGAAATGATGCTCCAGGGAAAATAAAAGGCAAAGGGATGGTGAGCTTAATTAATGGAAAAGGAAAAGCCCAATATGTTCTACATGTGGATGGGTTGAAACATAATCTGCTCAGTGTCAGTCAAATGTGTGACAGAGGATGCGAGGTGTTGTTCACGTCCAAGGATTGCAAGATAAAGTCTGTAAATGCAAGACAAGTGGTGGCCAAAGGCTTAAGGATAGAAAATAATGTATATGTGCTGAAAGAAAATAGAGAATAATGTCATCTAAGAAAACATGATGAAAGTTGGTTATGGCATAGGAGACTTGGACATCTAAACTTTGACCACTTAATCAAACTCAAAAACCTTGAGGCAGTAAAATATCTTCCGAGAATATCAAAGCCCCAAGAGTCAATGTGTAAACCTTGTCAGGTAGGGAAGCAAAATAGGACACAGTTTAAGTCCAAGAGCTTTACTTCAACAGAGAAACCACTCCAACTAGTTCATATGGATTTATGTTGACCATCAAGACAAGAAGGCACAGGGAAAGAAAACTACTTCATGTTGATTATCGATGATTACTCCAGACTTACATGGGTTTCCTTTCTCAAAGAAAAAGCTGAATCATTTGAGAAGTTTAAAACATTTAAGGCTTTAACAGAGACTCAATCAGGCAAGAGGTTAAAGGTAGTAAGATCAGATCAAGGAGGAGAGTTTATGTCAAGAGACTTCAAGGAATTTTGCGATGAACATGGGATCAAGAGAGAATACACAATCCTAAGAACTCCACAACAAAATGGAGTTGTTGAGAGGCAAAACAGAACAGTGCAGGAAATGGCCAGGTCAATGATGAATGAGAAGAACATTGGTCAAACCTACTGGGTGGAATCCATACACACAGCAGTCCATGTGTTCAACAAATCCCACCTCATACCACAAAGTAACAAGACCCCTTATGAATTATGGTTTGGAAGACCTGCCTCAATCAAACACTTCAGAGTCTTTGGGAGTAAATCCTACATAAATAATAATGATGAAAACGTCGGCAAATATGATGATAGAGATGATGAAGGTATCTTCTTAGGGTATGCTACAAACAGTAAAGGATATATATTCTACAATAAGAGGTTGCATAAAATGGTTGATTGTATTGATGTAAAAATGTATGAAGGAATCCCAGGAAGAGAGGTATACAGTAATGAGTCTTCTACAGAAGACACAGCTAAAGCTAAAGATGAACGGGTCTAAGAATAAAAAAACGAAGACTCTAAATCAGATGAAGACTCAAACACTTAGACAGACTCAAATGAACAGTCAACTACAAATTCCTCCTCCAGAATCATTCAAAAAAATCATCCTTCAAGTCAAATAATTGGGGAAAAAGAAAAAGGTGTACAAACCAAGAGAAAGCTAATCAAAACCACTGAACAATCTCATATAGCTCTCATATCCATGCTAGAACCCAAGAATTTTAATGAAGCCAGCAAAGATGATCATTGGGTTAAAGCAATGAATGAAGAACTTGATCAGATTGAGAAAAACAATACATGGGAGGTGGTTCAAAGACCCGAAGGTAAAAATGTCATTGGGTCCAAATGGATCTTTAATAATAAGTTGAATGAGCAAGGACAAGTTATCAGGAACAAAGCGAGGTTAGTCTGTAAAGGCTATGCTCAGATAGAAGGACTGGATTTTGATGAAAAATTTGCGACCGTAGCAAGATTAGAAGTTATCAGAATGTTTCTTGCCTATGCTTGTCATAAAAGGTTTAAAGTCTATCAAATGGATGTCAAGTCATCCTTTCTCAATGGACATTTAAATGAAGAATTCTATATGGAACAACTAGAGGGTTTCAAATTGTCTGATAACCCTGAATTATTATGCAAGTTGAAGAAATCTTTATATGGTTTAAAACAAGCCCCTCGAGCCTGGTATCACAGACTAGATACGTATCTCAAAAACAAAGGGTTCAAGAGAGGAACAAATGACAAAAATCTGTATATTAAGATAGAGGATAATGATTTGCTCATCATACTGGTCTATGTAAATGACATCATCTTTGGATGTAATAAGGATTCACTGGTACAATGGTTTGCTTCTGCCATGGAGTTTGAATTTGAAATGTCTATGATAGGAGAACTGTCATTTTTCCTTGGTCTGCAAATTACTCAGAGGCCCAAAGGGATGTTCATTTCTCAAGAAAAATATCTAAGAGAAATGTTGAAAAGGTTTCAAATGGAAGATTCTAAACCTGTGGGTACACCTATGGTAACTGGATGTAAACTAAGCAAGGATGATGATTCACCTGTTGTTGATCAAAGCTCATATCGATCAATGATAGGAAGCATGTTGTACATCACAAAATCTCACCCAGACATATATATGTTGTAGGAATGGTAGGAAGATATCAGGATGCACCTAAAGAGAATCATTTGCAAGCTGTCAAAAGGATATTCAGGTATTTGAAAGAGACAATGACTTATGGTCTGTGGTATCCCAGAAATCAAAGTCTTCAGTTGACTGCTTATTTAGATGCAGATTGGGCAAAATGTGTTGATGAGAGAAAAAGCACCAGTGGAGGAGCATTCTTCTTGGGTGACTCCTTAGTAGCATGGCTTAGTAAAAAGCAAGGTTCCATTTCTTTATCAACCACAGAGGCAGAGTACATTGCTACTGCTACCTGTTGCACTTAGGTATTATGGATGATTCAGACACTTGCAGACTTAGAGGTAAAATACACTGCACTGATCCCAATTCATTGTGATAACACTAGTGCCATCAGTGTGTCTAAAAATCCTGTCATCCACTCCAAGACAAAACATATTCCCATAAAATATCATTTTTTGAGAGAGCAGGTCACCAATCAGATTGTTCAGGTCCATTACATTCCCACTACAGAACAAATTGCAAACATCTTTACTAAGCCCCTAGCCAAGACACCGTTTGAATATCTCAGACAGAAGCTGGGTGTCATTTCGTTTCACACCTAAAAGAGTCCATCTTGTTAGGGGGAGATTTGTGTTGTTTGAATATCTAATGCCTCCTAAAATTACTGCAATAGCTCATGGGGAGCATGCCTCTTCTTTGACATTGATGTTAAAGGGGGAGAAAAGAATTTGGGTGCCTTATTTGCCATCAATGCCAAAGGGGGATATTGTTGGAAAATGTTTAACAGGCAGCATATGCTTGTCATTTATGGAAAGTACAGCAGTGATGATGGCTTGAGTAAAGCAGCGATGATCAACAGGAAAATAGAAGATAAGTCCAGGAAGATCGAATGATCGAAGGCAACGCTGGAAAGTACAATAGTGATGATGGCTTGAGTACAGCAGTGATGATCAACAGGAAAATAGAAGATAAGTCCAGGAAGATTGAATAATCGAAGGCAACACAACATTGATAAAATGATCGAAGGCCCGAGAAGCATTTATGATCATTGGATCTCATTCAAAATTCCCGAAAGAACGAGGGCCGTCAGATCATAATATAGACAAGAAGAGCGTTGAACAGGAGGACAGATCTCAGACGTTAGATCCAAGCGTAGGACCCGACCATCATTGGATCAAGGAGAACCTGCACACCTTTTTAAATTATAACAAGGAGAAGCGGGCGTAATCGCGATATGCGAAATCGTGACTTAATATGAGCTGTAGAATCAAGCTCAGATCTGGACCGTTGATCTAACTCCATATCGTAGTTTCGGGGATCGCAACATGGAGAGGCAACTAAACAATGCAACAAGAATGTCGATTTCGCGATATGTGAAACTGCGATTCAATCCCAGCCGTTGAATGAATCTCTGATCAGGACCGTTGATCCCACACCATTTCGGGGTATTGGGGATCGCAACTTGGAGAGTCGAGATGTCTCATCTCCAGAATCACGAAATGCAAAATCTTGAAAGCGCCTTATGCATAAGGCTATGGTCACAGCCCATGGTCACGAGAAGGGAAG
The DNA here is from genome assembly GCA_009831015.1 of Picea engelmannii. Lineage (NCBI taxonomy): Eukaryota > Viridiplantae > Streptophyta > Pinopsida > Pinales > Pinaceae > Picea > Picea engelmannii. Next base: position 10,845 of record ML818464.1, on the reverse strand, counting down.
GAGTCGATCCAGATAAGCTCCATTTCGGGATTTCAGAGATCGCGACTTGGAAAGTCAAGATGCCTCATCTCCAGATTCACGAAATGTGAATTCACAAAAAGTTCTTTTTTCATAGGTGCTTGGTTATGACCATAGTCATATTGGGGAAGGAGCTAGTGCATAAAAGTTCTGTATCGAAACTTCGGTGAATTGAAGTGTCGAGACACTCAGCACAGAATTGTCGAATGTAGAAATGAAAAAATGAATGCAAGATCCCATGGATTCAATCCAATAGTGTAGGTGAATTTGAACAAGATCAGAGGGCTACTGTTGCATGACACAGTGAAACTTCTAGAAACCATTGATTTTTTCTACCAGAGGATGCGAAGAGACTTCAGTGTGATTTCCAGAGGAGCTGAAGAGTCACATGGAATCTTCCAGTGGAATGAAGACGATTCATGGAGGAAATTGAAAGTTGGATGAGGGTTCGAGCTCGTAACTAAAACAGAAAGGATGAGCTCGAATGTAAAAGAGAAGAAAAAGAGTCTCAACTTCCAGAGAGAAAAAAGAATCTCGGCTTAACACCTAGTGATGATAGACACGGGGGTTGAACTGCCAGAGAAGTTGAAGAGTCGCGATGATGATCACACAGAGCACTTGAGATGTGGAGGAGATTGGCGTGGTATGAGCATGCAGAATAATGGTGAATATTTCATGCACAATATGCACAAAAGCTATATATACATGGTACAGAGAAGAGAAGGGGTGGCTGTTGCTGTTGGAGTTTGCTGTGGTTGTTGTTGGTGAAGGTGATTCATGTGTGAAGAAGGAGGAGAGTGCAGCAACTGAATTGCATAGAAGAGGAACTGTGGAGTGAATGGACATGGCGCACAAAGCATAAAAAGTAGAAGAACAGACAACGCAAGTCATGTGTGCAGAAAGGCAATGAGGCAGATAGAGCAATGAAATGCAGCAGAACAATGATGAGTCTGGTAAGCCATTGTTGAACATCATATCACTGTAATAAGTTTCGGTAGCAAATATTTATATTCCAGGGAGGTTGGGAGGAGCTAGGGAGGACTGTTGTCCTCATAGGTTCAAGTGGGTGCTTGAACATAGGGAGTTGTAGCTTCCATCTAGTTGCAGCTAGAGAAACCAGGGTGGAAGGGTGGTGCAAGGGAGAACTCATGTTCTCTGTTATACAGGTTCGTGCATGTATGATTGGAAGTTGGTGCTTCCATCCAGTTGGTGCTGGAAACACTCAGGGAGTTGGTGCTTCCTTCTAGTTGGTGCT
>ML818463.1:70859-85506 GCA_009831015.1 Picea engelmannii | reverse complement strand
TTCAACGCAGAAATAAAATATCAGCAATATGCAAAACTCAGAAAATATAGACACAGATATTTGGTCTAACTTCGACCCTGGAAAAACCCACAAGGGAAAAACCAGTGAGAGAGGGCTTTGTATTATTTATGAGCTTCTGAGAAATTCTTTTACAGCATATTCATCTTTAGATATTTACACAAACTTATCTGGACATTCCTGTAGCTTTGCTCCTCGATTTTTAAACCAGAAATCCGTACAACTATACGGTTGTCCCAACAATTAATGTTGTACGGACTGTCTCAAAATTCGTGCCAAAACTCTGCTAAGACTCAATTTCGGTGCCACTAAATGCTATTCGGCAACCTTGGAATGCATGCCAATACTCTCAGAAATTGCAGTTGTTGTCTCTTTTCTTCAACTCGACCTCTCTCTTGCTCTCTCTTGTTCTCTCAACAAGAATGCTTGAACTCCTCTTGTTCTCTCAACAAGAATGCTTCAACTTCCCAAGAATGGGTCCGCCCTCTTGCCCAAGTCGACCTCATGAGGGAAGGTGAGGGGTTTTCTAATCTAACGGTTGAGATTAGATCAGATGGGTGGCTGAGATTTGGTGTCTCTTCACTCACCCTCACTTTAATCATAAAGTCACCTTTTAATTTGCATCTCACAAATTAAATGACTAGGACYCACATTCGGCACTTTCTCCCCCTTAGACGCCTAGGGAAGAGAAACAATTGCCTTGGTACTTTATTTTAATTAAAAATTTAACATGATTATGGAAGCAACACTATAACCAATAGATAACCACTAGAGCGCATCTTTCTCCAAAGATAGCTCACCAAACAGAGAATCCCAAAGCCACAAAACAAGAACAATACTTAGCTACAACAGTTGCAGTTGTAGTTACCAAGAATACCGCCAAGAATATCAGAATACCACCAAGAATGTCACCAAGTATACCACCAAGAGACACTAGAAGGTAGGGCACACATCTTAGGCTAGATGGCGCTAGAGAGAGAGACCAAGAAACACCCCAAGATATCCACCTTCCATTATTGCAGTTGTAGCTCCAAGTTTGCGCCATCCTTGAAAGAGAAAGTGAAGTGAGTGTGTACAAATGAGCTAGATCATCTCTTATTTATAGTGGGTCTTGTCACTTGTCCGAGCCGACTTGTCCTTTTAGAATCTAATACTTTAATATTAATTCTTTTACGAAGCTAACTTGTCTTCTAGGGTTTCTACACATTTGTTTAAGGTTTCTCTTGCTTCCAGAATATTCTATTCTAGCCAAAGGTTATACATGGAGGTTAATACCTCCCGCATCTATTGTAACATCAACACAAAATGTCTCATATAAGAGGGTGGAGCCCTTATTTATTTACAAGAAATTGAAAAACCAAAAAAAATGAAGAAACAAGGTAGGCGAAATGCCGAGAGTTAGTGATCCTAAGGTGTAAAACTAATGGTCAACTTGTTGGGACCATAACTCTTGCATATGAACTTGGAATCAAGTGCTCACGTTCATCAAAAAGTTCTTCCATGTAGAGACCAAAAACACTAAAAAGGGGCCCAAAAATACCGCAAAATTCAATGCTCAAAATGATCAAAACCTACATGATTCCCTCTGAAACTATGTGAATGATTCCTAACCATCCCAAATGGTCAAGAAGGGTGTCCAAATGGTCCATATGGGTACCATGAGTGTTTGGAACATAAACACAGAATGAATAGGCACAAGTAATGTGGTTTATAGTTAATGCGGTGGCATGCAAAAGATAATCCTATATTGAGAAATCGAATGACCCAATTATAGTCATGATTGACAACATTACTACAAATATTGCCCCTATCCCTTGTCCATATAATGTGACAATAGATTTCATAAACAAATTTTTATTTTTGTTTAGCCATAGATTCATTTGTTTGTCATCAGGGTTGCCTCTACTTGATTAATATGCATGAATTAGAAAACACACAGATACTCGTGATCTTTTTTAACAGAAGTCATCCCTATAAATGCAAGCACGAATCAATTGTCTACTGAAATTTTAGACAATGTGTGCTTCCCAAGGCATGGTCTCCAAAATTTCCACTCATGATTCTAAACACTTGAGATGGTAATAATTACACAATGTCCTTACTTGATGGCTAAGTTCATGGCCCTAGAGGAATGATGGCTACAAGATTTTTAATTGGAAGTATGGAAAGAATTTTCTTTTCAATGATTGGTTTTGCTTAGGATTTTTCATAGGTGGTATTTTTCCTTCATAATCTTACAAATCACTATCAATCAATAAGCAAGAGACCCTTCAATGAATAATGATTGCCTATTTGTAGAAAACATAATCCATTCTCTAAATGGAAGCAAATGCATATAAAATATGATTCTTGTATATTATTGGCTATTTATTAGAAGCTTTGGATTTCATGCATTCGATTGTGGCAGAATTCATGGTTTTACATTACTTCTTCAAAATACTGGATGGAATCATTCTACTGATAAGTGTTATGACCTTCAATCCATGTCAATTGCCTTTTTTAGACAAAACAATATATTCCATTAATGGAAGCAAACAGAAACTGTATATTGTCAGCTGAACATAACCAAATATTTTCCTGTAGTGGTGCTTTTCTAAATTTGACCAAACATCAACCATTTCAACATAACTCTTCCATACTTATAGTAAACAATACCTTAGCCAGAAAGCATAGAACCTGAGACTTATCTCAGCTTCCCTTTGCACTCTTGCTCAAACACCAAAGCTTTTGAAAATCCAATATGAAATATTTAAGAGGAGCCCAAAATGCCCTTAGATAATCAAGGAGGCTATGGGTAATGCAATAGTGATATCAAATGGAGGTAAAATCACATGGGTTTTATTATTTATAGGGTGATACATGAAAGATTGCAGTGTAGGACAATCAACGGATTATTATCAAACCGATTTTTAAGGGTCAAGTTGTCATAGTTATGGATTCAACATGCATATATGCAAGCTTTATGATCATTGTAATTCATCTCAATCGGGTAAACATAAAAGGAATAGGAATTTATTTATGGGTTTTAGGTAGAAAACAAAATACTATATTATATAATATGAACTTTGTGTTGTCCTCTGATTAAAAGTGGTTTCCAGAGGCTTTGGATGATTTAGTTATCAGTAAAGAAGTGTCAATCTTCAGATCTCTGTGATTGCTGTAAGAAAAAATTAAATATAATTTTGTGATAAACGGTTAGTTCAAAAAGCAAACATCTAACAATTAGAAAACTTGTGGATTATTTGTTCTGGAATTCCACACCTTCTAGGTAGTGGTGGGGGCATGCAATTGCCCTCATTGATTAAACCAAATGACCTGTGTTTGTAAGCTCAGGCAGATAATATATCTATTCTGATAATGACCTTAAGACAAAATGTTTTGCACGGATAACCCTTTATAATGTTCTTTACCACCGTGATAAGACAACAGATATGCAAGCCATACTAATCACAAATTACCCCGGAATCAATAATGATGCTCTAAGGTTGATAATGTACGAAATTGCACCAAACAGTATTAATAGGAATTGGTGTCTCATAATCGTAAATTCCAGAAGATAATATATTTCCTTGTTTGTGGTGTATTAAGCATCCGTTGGCTTTAGCCCTGGACACTTTATTGGGTCCATGTCAACCCAAAAAATTTAGATAATAAATAATTATTTGTAGGGAATGCCAGCTAATGGATTTCTTGCATTCCTGCCTCAAGATGTACTTCGTTCCAACCTTTGAAAGGCCCTGTCTGCTGGTTGGCTAGGGCATTGCATTCCTGCATGTCTTTGAAAGGTCTTCTCTTCACAGTTTAGGTACTTCGTGCCAATGAGGCCTTGAAAGGTAGGATCTAGTCTTCTCTTCACAGCTTGGGTACTTCACGCCAATGAGACCTTGAAAGGTAGGATCTAATTAATGCGTATAAACTTCATTCCAGTGAGCCTTTGGAAGGCCTCATAAGTAGGGGTACTTCCTTGCAGTAATACTTTTCAAGGCAAGAATTGGAGCATAAGTATCATTGAAAAATGTGGAAATATCAATTCTCCAAGAAATAATGGATTCCTGTCCAAGCCATAACCCATACTATAGAATCCATCTAGTTTCTATGATAGGAGTCGGGAAGATGTCAATATGGTATAAGTAAACACCAGCAATCTGGCATTGAAAACCCCTTGTTTCCAATATCAGAAATTGCCAAATGTTTTGACCTTACATGCAATCACTCCCCCAGGTTTTGGTAGGAGATTGATGCCCTGTCAATATATTCAAGCTTCATAACTCCTAGCCATTGGGTTTCAATTTGCACAATGAATCTCCTAATCATAGCTTAAATACACACAATGAAAGGCTTAAAAAACATCCAGAGATGTGTTATTGCACAATTCTATATCTGAGGTTCACCTTACATGGTGTCACCAATAATCTCTGCAGGAACATTGCCCATCCTTGAAGTGGTGGAAACGGTTGGCATCTCTCACTACAATTTCACGTGCAACAATTTTGGAGATGAACTTGATAGCAGAGTGGCAGTCACCACATACTCGGAGGTTCTTGATAACTCGGATAGTTGTCCCAGGGGATGTATTGATAAGCCCAAATGCAATTGCTAGCTTCTCACTGTGGTAGCAAAGAATTTGTTCCTTTTGCTCCTCCTCCAAGTCATTGAGTACATATTTTGTATGGGGTACATATCCTGCTGCCTTCATCTGCCCAGACAATCTGTCCAGCTGTGCATAGATTTTTTGTATATCTGGGTGTGATCTTTCTTCAACTGCAAACGTATGCACTTGTTTATTGACCTCAATCCAACTGCATCCAGGGGTTTTTGTAACTTTTCTGTCTTTCATCATTTTTCGCACCTTTTCAATGTCACCCCACCTACCAGCTGCAGCATAGATATTTGACAATAGCACATAAGGTGCAGAACATTTTGTATCTAATGCAAAAAGGCGCTCTGCCACACGTTCTCCTAGCACTACGTTGCTATGAATTCTACAGGCACCAAGCAAACACCCCAACACAGTAGCATCAGGTTGAAATGGCATTTTGTTGATCAAATCTTCGGCCTCATCCAGACAGCCCACACGGCCAAGAAGGTCAACCATGCAACCATAGTTCTCCATTGTAGGTGTAAGGTGATAATATTGAGTTATATAATCAAAATATCGTCGGCCCTTCTCCACTTGGCCTGTGTGGCAGCATGCAGACAGAACACCAACAAACGTGACATTATCTGGATTTGTGCCTGAAAGTTGCATTTGTTCAAAGAGTTCAAGGGCCTCCTTCCCACAGCCATGCATAGCATATCCTACAATCATTGCGTTCCATGACACCACTGTCCTTTGAGACATTTTGTCAAAGGCTTTGTGTGCATTTTCTATGCTTCCACATTTCGCATACATGTCTACAAGGGCACTACCCACAAAGACATTACTACCAAACCCACTTCTAATTATGACTTCATGCACCTGTCTGCCATGTTCCATAACAGCCAAATTTGCACAAGAAGCAAGCACAGTAGCCAATGTCCCAGAATCTAGTTCCACATCTGCCAAGTACATTTCTCGGAAAAGTTTCAGCGCCTCCTCGGCCTGCCCATTTTGTGCATATCCTGCAATCATCGCCGTCCATGAGACAACATCTCGTTTAGGCATTTTCTCAAACAATTCCTTGGCCTCGTAAATACATCCATTGTGAACATATCCAGCAATCATAGCATTCCATGCAACCACATCTCGTTGAGGTAATTTGTCAAAAACATTGCAGGCATCCTCTATACTACCGCATTTAGCATACATGTCTACAAGAGCACTTCCCACAAAGGTGTCCAACTCAAATCCACCTCTAATTATATCCTCATGGACATCCTTTAGCGCCCTCAAGTCTGCACATACGGGGAGCACGCTGGCAAAGGTGAATTGATTGGGTTGGACTCCTGATCGCCGCATTTCGTAAAACAAACACAAGGCCTTATCGGCAAACCCATGCCGGACATATGCTGCAATCATCACAGTCCATGAAACCACATCTCGTTCAGTTATTTTGTCAAACACTTTCCATGCATCCTCTACAACCCCACATTTTGCATACATGGTAACAAGAATGTTCCTCAAAATGACATCCTCGCATTGGAATCCTGTCTGAATGATGTGGGCATGGATCAATTTCCCTTCTATCACCGAATTCTTTCTGGTGCATTCCTGCAGTAGAGGACCGTAAATTGAGGAACCCAGAGGCCGGCACATGATTGTCAAAACCCGCACTGCCTCTTTCAATCTGCCCTGCTTACAAAGCACTTTCACAGAGCTATTTCCCTCATGACATTCTATTCTGGTAACCATAGTGGTAGTTTTTCTGATCTGAAACTGGGCTTTTGGTCCAATGAACAAAACCATATTCTTCTTGTTCTTATTCCGCAATGGTAATGCCAACGCCATTGCTGCTGTTGTGTGAAGTCAAGAGCCCGAGAATTTAGCGTAACTCTTCCAATGGGTTCCATTGTTTAATCAACCCTTTTGAATAAAGTGCGCTGGATTTGTGATTTTCAGTGTAATTATTAGGCTGCGCTGCTAAATTCCAAAGACTTGTAACCGGATGGAAAAATATCATTGCAATCAACGAGAACTTTCCTTCGGTACACTGAAACTCAAATCCTTCGGCATTAAATTATAGTGTCCATTCACACTCGAATGTTTAAGATGTAGTTGATCAGAGACATTAGGTTGAACTATCCACGTTACTACGACTTTGGCCAAAAATATGGAGAGGGTAGCAGAGAATATGGATAGAGCCTCATCATCACTTTCAATGTTCATGGTATCCGAGAAGCTGGCTTTCGAGTGTAACTTCCCAGCATCTTCTGAAACCCACTCTGATACCAACATTTTGCTTTTGACTTAGAGTTGATAGATTATAGGATTGAAATATGTTACAAGTAGTAGTTTAAGAAKAGGAAGAAATCATTTTTTTTTGTTTTTTGGCAACACACCTAGGGGTTTAAGGGTCATACCAACCGAGTGTTTCTAAATATTTGATTTTGTATTTATAATTGGTTTGATCTTAGGTTTAGCTCAGCTCAAATCACTATGACCAATTCCTTATTCAGGCTCAGTGATTTGAGCTAGGCTTCATATACCACCATAATAAGGAATTGGTTTAAGGGTCATACCAATCGAGTGTTTCTAAATATTTGATTTTGTATTTATAATTGGTTTGATCTTAGGTTTAGCTCAAATCACTATGACCAATTCCTTATTCAGGCTCAGTGATTTGAGCTAGGCTTCATATACCACCATAATAAGGAATTGGTTAAAGTGATTTGAGCTAGTTGTAAGATCAAATCAACTACAAAACATTACTATATTAATAATAGTAAATGAGTAGAAGTCAATCACCTAAACCCATTCCATACCACCATAATAAAGAATTGGTTAAAGTGATTTGAGCTAGTTGTAAGATCAAATCAACTATAAAACATTACTATATTAATAGTAAATGAGTAGAAGTCAATCACCTAAACCTAGTCCATGTAGTGATAACATATATTTCCTTAAATGATATATTATTTTATAAAAAATTGAAACATTCTTATATTAATAATAATAAATGAGTAGAAGTTAATCACCTAAACCTAGTCCATTTATGCAGTGATAACATATCTTTCCTTCAAATGATATATTATTTTACAACAAAAAGTGATAGATACATTCAATTAAGAGCATGAAGTGATTTTTCAATGCACCACACTTTAGCAAGGTAGATGATTTGAAGGTTTAAGAACACTTATATTTCCATTCAATTGTCCATTAGCTCATAGCTTAGACTTCTCTTAGCCATAGAGCTTTGCCATTTGTCAATTGAGTATTTTTCCAAAATTTGAGAGGAAGTTGGTGTTTCACCTTGATTTTTATTTTTCTAGAGGTTGGCTCATTTAACATTTCTAGTCAATAGTTTTTTAGACGTGTGAATGTTACCATTACCACCCTAGTGACCACCAATGACTTGCAACTAAGGTAGGTCTGCTCCTTCCTCTACTTATTATTTTGAATAATAACTTTTGAATGGTAATTTTGGAAATTTTCATAATTAGCTTAATTCTCCATGTTTGCAAACCTCAACTTGGTATAGTTTATTTTTTTCTTTTGTTGCTTGACTCTTTGAAGATTAGATCTATGCTAGAGCATAGGCCTTTGATCCTCGTATTCAAAATATTTTCAACTCATTCAACCTTAGCATTCTATCCCCCCAAACAATTCTTCATATAACCATTTTAAAGTCTTAAGTTGAAACCTTTAAAGACAAAGGGCAAGGGATCTCCTAGTTAGATGTTTCAAATGTTATTTTCATCTTCTAGAACCAAACTAGGTCTTTTGTTAATGGATTTTATTAATGTCATAGTTTTTCCCTTGTGTGTTTTTTTTCAACAGAAAAATTGCTCATTATATTAATATATAATTTGTTCACATGGCAAAAATCTAAGCCAATTAATTACATCCTCCAAACTGTGAAAACTTAAGTACAAGTATGTTTGCATATGGTGGGATCCGAGCAAAAAACATAATGAAAAAACTATAATTCCGATTGTCCATGTGCAACTTTCATTGAAACAAGTATAACCCCAAAAACGAAACCGACAACCTTAAGCTAAATATGTAGAAATAAAACACTATAAGAAGGGATATATTCTAAAAGAGATTAAGAAAGAGAGTGGGGCCCTCATGTCCATCTACCCAATGGTTGTATGCCCACCTCTACACTAATTCAATTTGTTTGGTCAACTCAAAAGACATGAACTACATTCTACCTTTTGATTCCAACAAAATAAGAATAATTGAGATCCCATTTGATTTGAAACCTTACTTCCTCCCTAATCATCTACTTTTGAATGTTGATCTCCATGAGCCTTTTATCTATGTACAAGAAAGTATTGACAATTTGACATATCAAAAGTAACCAGGCAAGGATTTGTTTTTAGTATAACTCCTGCCAACCCTATATCCATTTTGAATAAATTTAGGACTTGAAAATCCTTTTGGTTTGCATTTTATCATGTTTAGACTTAAATACTAACCTAACTAATCAATTTGATTGTTGGTTCATGATGTATTATGATAGGTTCCCAATAGTACCAAGGAGGGTTAGAATATCTAAAGGAACAAGTTCCAGTGCATAACCCAAATCAGAGGGTACCTTAGTAGTATTTATTGATACCACTTATCACATTGGCTTACCCTAAGAAAAAATTTATGGAGATATTTTTGTGATGTACACGGATGTGACTAGACAACCATCCCATTCCAACCTAAATAACCATGACATTGAAGATTCTACTATTGACTATTGTGTCAAAAGGTTTCAATTGCATAATGTTGCAACCTGAATATAAGCATTCTCGTTTTTAGATGTGCTTAAGTGGTTGGTTGAGAGAACAAACATAAAGACTTGACATATAATCACAAGAGAAGGTAGGTGTATTACTTCCCATGCAACCAACAATTTGGAGGTATATTACAAGTTACCAATGATTGAAGAATATCTAATCGATGTTTGGGTAAATCAATTCATGAGCACACATGATTATCATAGCATTTTAAAGGAATGGTCAGAAGAAAGTAGAGCTTTTAGGACAAACTAGACAAAGGTGTATTCTGCCATTAACTTAAATTCTCCAATTTGGGGTGTAGTGGTCTCTTACATAGATTGTATGGAGAAAATGATATATTTCGCGTGAAGGAAGAATGGATCCCATTGCCACTCAAAATTCTTACGAAAGGAACAATTTTTAATTATGGTGTGATCTTTCACGTACCTTGGACGAGGCTACACACAGAGTTTATTCACTACTTGAGGGAACTAAAACTCATGTTCATTTATACTGCATAGAAATCTAGAGGAACAAGTATGTTCCATATTATATGAAGATATGTGACAAATTCATGGCTTGATTGTATCAGTTAATCTTCAATAAAAAAAATTCCTAGGTTCTCAGGTGAGGCTTTGAAAGTCCTAGAGAGTATGTGAGATCAGTACATGGATAAAGACACCAAATATATCAAAATAGATTATGCCACTAAATCTCCCCACACCTTTCCTAAACATGTCTTAGATATGCTAGTATTGAGGGGTGTTTCATATTAAACCATCCAATTTGTATTTAACAATCCAATTTGTATTTAATGAAGAATTAGCCCACAATTAGAAGAAGGGTTGTCTGGCATATCACATTTCTATAGGAATATATGGCTTATCTAACATTGTGTTTTCACTAGTGGAAGTTGAGGAATAGACAGATACAGGCTTAAGGACAAGCACTTCAAGATGCATGATCCACTCAAGGTAGTTGAAAATCACAGAAAAATGGTTAGTATAGGATGGCCTTACTCTCATGAAAAGTGTCCTAAAAAAAATACAAAAGGAGACTTAGTTCTAAGTTATAAAAAAGCCTTAGAGAGAAGGAGGGCAACCAAATTCGAGAAAGTAATGAAAGAGACCTCAAGCACTAATCTTGATAAATTTATGATTATTGATAAGAGTAAATATTTTGTTGCCCAATCAAGCAAAATTAATTTACCATCCAATCAAGTTGAAGCCGCCCATGTTAAATATAAAGTTGACCACCATGATAACACTTAAGTTTTAGAGATAGGAAAGAAACAAACAAATGCTCTAGAAGCATCCACCACACAAGACAAAAATCAACATGACAAAAATCCCAACATTAAGGAAGAAATCGTAACTAATGTTGCCACAAGTTTGGGAATAGTGAAAGAATTCTCCACTCTTGACCATACAATACCAACTTCTAACAATATGTTGAAAGGGTACCTCAATTCATTGTAACATGTTTGGAGTTGTTTTCCTTTGATAAGAAGAAGAAGAAAGTGGTAAGGTCTTCACATAAAAAAGGGAAAGACTAGTATTGATCAAATTATGATCAAGACTATTGTTATAATGATTATTGACATCAGAAACATGGATACTATAGCGATCACTTCCTCGATAATAGCAATAGCTTAAGCAAATGAATCTTGTGTCTTAAGAATAATAAGGGACTTAAAAGAAAAGAAGGGAGAGATAGTTTAATTAGAAAACCTAGTCCAGTATTACAAAGCATCTCAACATGATATGAGTGAGTTCAATGAGTATGCTTTGAACTTCATGAAGAACTCCCTTTAACCCAAGTAATCTCTTCAAGTCTATTTTTGAAATGAAGAAGATTTTAGATGAAGCATTAACATTAGCATTAGCACCACGACTTGAAGAGTGGGTTAGCAAAGTGGAGAGGTGGTAAAGATATTTGGACAATGTAAGGTTGTTGCATCATGATTTCACAAACAATCTGCGAAGTTTACCCATATTACAAGTCAAGAAGATTGATCGAATGAACATTGCCATTGGTTACTTAAAAAGTAATGCTAAAAATGTAGTAGAGAATATCAAAGTCTTATTCAAGGATATTAATTGATATGTTAATGACGCATTATAAGTAGCCAAAGAATGCAAGTTACCAACTTCAAGATGGAAAATGCATTCATGCTTTAGTTTTGATCTCCTGGTTGAGCAATTCACAAAAAGAAGAGAGGCACTCCCCAAAACATATAGCATGAATATACAATGCATCTATTAGGGAATGTATTGATACATCGGTAAGAGAGAAAAAATCCTTTACATACCTATTTCCAGATGACAAAAGGTTTTGGAGAACTTCAACATGGTTTATGTGTAATCCACACACCTTCCTTTTGAAAACCATAATTTTCCAAGTTCTTTTGAGATGGAAAAAGGTATTTAGGTTTTGGAGAACTTCAACATGGTTTATGTGTAATCCACACACCTTTTGACAACCATAATTTTCCAAGTTCTTTTGAAATGGAAAAGGTATTTAATAAATAGAAATATTAGGTAGAAGAATGAACATGTGTAAATAATTAGAAGTTTGTATTTAATAAATAGAAATATTATGTAGAAGAATGAACGAGTGTAAATAATTAGAAGTCTGAATAATCAAATAATTTGAAAATTCATTAAATTTGAATCACTTCATTTTCTTAACTTTAATTTTCTATAAATGTAAGAATAACCACTATTACAATTTAGGGTTAGGGTTGTCGTGCCAATTTTAGCATCCTAGAACAATGTAATTTTTTGTCAAAAAATAGGTTTGTACGTCACAAAATGCGACACACATAGGTGCATCGCCATTTTTATTTCATTTATGTCATGGATTCTCCTTTTTGCATCACTAATTTCAACACACACTCCATGAGGCATTATCCTAGTACAAAAAATTACAATGCAAGAAGTGATTTGATTGAAGTGGCATCATTATTTTAGAAAACAACTTTGTAGAGCCATTATGGCATTGGGTCGGTGTTAGAAACATGTTTTTTGCATCACTTTAGAGTCATTAAGTGTCATAATAACATCATTATGATTCTTATTAGTGTCTTTCTAGTGATGTAATTTAGTCTAATAGAATCATATCAACATTGAAATATGAAACTTTTGCATCGTATTTGCATCTTCAGAGCATCATCTTATTTCATTTATGCATCAAACATAGTTACCAACTTGACGAGAACCGTGACCTTAAAACGATAACTCTAATGGTAAAAACCCATATTTTTGGGTCAAAAACACCTAAGTCAACCCCTGTTTTTGAAAAGTGGTGCTACTGGTAGCACCTTTTTTTAGGGTAAAATTAGCACATTTTGAAACAATGGCCTTAATAACGTCATAATGTTGTCGACAAAAACCTTAAAATCAACTCTCGAATAAAAAAGTGGGACTAACAACAACACCATTTTTTTTTATTTTCAAGGTTAAAACTACAACTTCTTTGAAACCTCTAGACTTGACAATCAATACGATTGCAACCAAAACCTTAACATCAACTCCCGGATCAAAAAGTCATGTTTCCTGTAGTAACCCCCTTTTTTCTAGGGAGAGATTACAAGTTTTTTGAAATCCTAGTCTTGATAATTGGTACCCTTGGAACCAAAAGATTAAGACCAATCGTAGAACAAAAAAAAAGTAGCTATGTGTAACACCATTTTTTTAGGGATTGAAATTGTAACATTTTAGAAAGAGGTCTAACTATTCTACGTTTTGACCTTTTTCACTGGAATCTGGCAACATAAATCTAGACGAAATCATAATTTTCTATTGTTTAAATCACATTTATGAATGCATAACTGGATTCAACATCTTGAAGAACCCTCAAGGCACTTAGATTATACAAACTTAGCCACTCAAATATGCAGATCCAACACTTTCTCGCTGGATTTTGGGCAAAATTAAATAAGAAAAATCTATGAAAAAGAGTCAAAATGTAGAACGTTTAGACTACGACTTTTAGAAACCATGGCTCGAAATCCCGACACGGTTATAAACAAAATCATTACAATAAATAAATAAATAGCTCCAAACAAGACAAAAAAATATGATTTTCTTAAAAAAAAAAAAAAAGATAAAATAAACATTTTAAACTAGAAAAAAATAAATCTAATCTTTAAAAAACAATTAAAAATAAAATAAAAATAAACAAATTCATTATTTTTTTTTATAAAAACAAATACATAAAAAACAGTTAAAAAAATAAATCCAATATTAATTTAAATGAAAAAAACTAAAACTTGTCAAAATATGTGTTTTGTGAACTTGATGATGGTGATGATGATGATGATGAAGAAGAACATAGTTACCAACTTAACGAGAACTCTACAGAGTTCTCGTTTTTGGGAGGGTCAAGTTTTTTACCCTGTTTTTAAAAATGGTGCTACCGGTAGCACCCCCCTCCCTTTTTATGTGTTTTTTTGATATTTTAAATTTTGTGATACATAAGGTTTCCACTTTTTTGTTTTTAAATGCTTGTTTTTTCATTTATTTTCAAATTGTTCAAAATTTTTATTTTTTTATTTTTTTCTCAATTGTTTTTTTTCATCTATTTTTAAACTTTTCCATTTTATTTTTTTTTATTTTTTTATTCAGTGGTGTTTTTAATCATATTTCCATGCTCCATCCAATGTTTAAAATGTTGTACACCTTTTAATTATTTTAAATTAATATTTTTCATTTAATTATGTGTCCTTAATTAAATTATGGTTCCATACTTTTTAAATATAGTGGAAAATATCATTTTTAACACATTGTTTTACCTTTACTTTAATACATAGAAAATAATTGTAGTTAAATAACACTATTTTTAAATATTTACCAAAAATATATAATTCATTTTTTTTTGGATCAATTTAAAACTAAAAAAAATAAGAAAACAAAAAGAATTGATATTAAGAAAAAAAAAACATTTTTAAAACAAATTTATATTTAAAAAAATCATTGAAGAAAAACCTAAAAAATTAAAGAGGAAAAAAAACCATAAAATTAAAAATGATGATGATGATTAACATCCACTAAGACCTAATTGGTCTATCGGACCTTAAGAGGGTTAGTGATTACTTGTGATTCTTTAGAATTTTGCTTCTGTGCTCGAAAAACATTAAGAGAAGCTTTCCAAGATCACCATACTTTTGTTGAGTTGAGAGGTTAGGAAGGTTGGTAGTGTGATCAATATTTTGAAAATGAGATCTAATATGGGTATAGGCTGGACAATCTAAGAGAAAGTGCTTTTCATCTTCAAC
>ML818463.1:30631-43678 GCA_009831015.1 Picea engelmannii | reverse complement strand
TGCCTGATGGATCATATGCTTTAACTGGTTGGTATAGGCTCTGATGAGGCCTACTAGTTGCAACATTGGAAAATGAGAGATCTCACAAGATTGAAGAATGGCGTCCATGGGTATTATAACTTGAAGTGGTAGTCCACTAGCCACAGAGTGTTCTGAGGGTGTATCCACTTCTTCTTCTCCTAGTGATGGACCTTGCAATTGTTGTGCAAGCCTAGTCTTCATAGCTGCTGGAAGTAAGGGGATAACCTTTATATTTTCCAAGAAAAATTGTAGTATCTTTGAAAACTACTGCGGATTCTCGAGTACTGGCTCCAACTGTTCTTTCAGGAATGTCGTGCTCTATCCTGATGGTGTTTTGGGTACTATTTGAACTGGTTGTGATCCTATCTTTGTAGGTAAAGAAACTTCTGGAGTCTCACTTATGATAATTGGAATTTCAACACTGATTGTTGAGAGAGGACTCTAGGTAATTGGAACTTGCAGAATTGGAGTAGGTAGTGGGACTTCTAGTTGTTGGCTTTCTACCGATCAGTGCAGAGTGATCATAATGGGTATACTTGGACCAACTGGATGGATCAAGGTTGTAGTAGTCAAGATAATGGGTTCTTCCATGTGCTCGAATGGTTCGAGGAATTCTAGTTGCATTGGTTCGGGTGAAGTGGGTTGGGAGGGAACAATGGTGTCTTGTAGTGGAAATGGGGCTTGCTTGGTAATGAGGGTCATGTATATAGTGGCGTCTAGCCTAGGGTCATCTGTGATGTTAATCAAAGTCTGGGTAGCATGAGTTGCAGCCCCGGTATGAGGTAGAGCCGGGGATATCGGCTATGAATTTATAACTTTGGTAGGGGAAACTCATGTTTGAGGTTTCTTGATTGAGACATCCCCTATAAAGGAAACAATGAGGATCTCATTGACATCCCTACCTGATAGGATGGCATGTTTTGGGAGCTGCAAAAACACTGAAAACTTCCTCTTATTCTACTCTAGGGGTTTCTCATCCTCTTCTTCTTCTGAGTTCGTCAAAATGTGGACCTTTTGCTTCTTTTATGTTGATTCAAAACTAGACCCTACTTCTTCTTTCTGCCATTTTTTCTTTAGAAGCTCTGATGGCAAGAGGTAGTGCATACCTAACTTTCGAGGGTTGCGCTTAACACTGTTCCATGACATGACTTCTTTCGAAGGCTTCTTCATCCAGATAGAAGGGTAGCAACCTCGTGTGGAAGTCCTCATGCTTCGCATGCCTCAGCCAGAAAAAAGTGTAGTGGCGGTTTAGCGCAAATGCTATGTCCCTTGTATTTAAATTTAACAACTCTTGTGGTATGCACAACCATTGAGTTGTGTCGATGATATGGTTGTACCAGTTTAGGAATGCCGTGTTGTTGAACTCCATGTTCTCTAAGTCCGACCTTGAATGCCAAGGTTCGAACATTTTTTCTAGGCGACCCTTATTTTTAGGTGTCAATTGTCTTCTCGTGGGTCATCGCCATTTCCACATTGCAAATGTAATGAGAAAGTATACATATGTGAAAGTTCCTCCTTTCTCATGAGCTTCCTCACAAGCAACGAGGAGATCCTCTAAAAAATAGTTGCACCGGTTAAACACTTCTTCGTTGGCGCAAAAGTCCACTATAGAGAGAGAGTCTAAGGTGCATTCTCCCTTGTAGTATGAGTGCATCACCTTACTAGCGATCACATAGCAGGCTGTCTAGACCGTCTCTGGTAGAATTGGCTCACTTTTGGTTGTGCATCTACCTCTTTGGGTATGGAATTTCTCATACAGGATGACTTCACCCTTCTTCTTCTCATGCTTACTTGGGCCTTGGAATCCTTTTGATACATCTTCACCCTCAAGGGACAATCCAGTGAGTTTTTGGATGTCCTTGACATGAATTGGATATATTATATCGAGCCATAAGCTCCCATCATGCACCCGACTGATAATAAACTTGGAGCGTTGCACAACCTCACTATTGGTTCCAAAGATCGATAGATCCCTGAGGTTCATGATGGTGGAGTTAAATAGGTTGATGGATTTTGGCTTTGAAACAAACTGCATGCCTCCCATTGCATCTGGAGCCAAGTCCAAAAACACATTAATATATGCAGAAACAATACTTGGTTCGTCAGGTCAAGGTCAAGGAGTTTTAGTCCGTCAGGTCAAGGTCGAGGAGTTTTACTTGCTCATCCTTCCCCTTGACATCACCCATGACCTCGACTCGGGGATCACATGGTTCTTCTGGAATTGCTTCTTTCGGAGCCGAACTCTGGTCTCATGTTACTCTCGGCATGTTGGCTCTACATTACTAGAAAACTAGACTAGTTGAGTTGGGGTAGGGGTTGCGACTGGGGAGCGACGGATTTCATAGACGAGACAAGGGTGAAGATATCACAAAACAAAATATAGCTAATATAAACAGTAAGTCTTACCCATGGGTTCACAAGATCTTATAAATGAGATAACTTGAGATATTTGTAATTACTCAGAAAGACACTCATCATTAATCCATCAACGCAATCTCAGTGATGCAGCTGCACCCGCAGGCACGTCCTCTCACAGGATATTTCCTCCTTCCACAGCTCGAAGAACTGGAAGGTTCTTCTATTTCCCTATCGAGAAATTTTCACCCACAGTAACTCTTCTCGCGATCCCCTCTCTTTACTTATCGGGGAATCGAACTTCGTGGTGTCACGAGGTCAATGGTCTAGCGCTGCACTCTCGAATCCTCGAAACCCGATGCAAGTCAACGCTGAACCTTCCTTCTATTTCAAAACTTTCCTTATCATGATTTCAACACTTGTGGTGTCGAGCAACTCGTTTTACCGACTCCTGACTCCCGATATGCTAATTACCTGACACGTGTACGAGTTGACCTTTCAACGTCCCGTCACCTCTATCGGGAATTCAGGGTTCGTGATTTCACGAATCCTAATGCAATGTTTTCGTCACTTCTCGCTGCGAAACTTCGATGACTTGTGCCACCTATCCACCTTCCAACTCCATTGTGGTCCCACACTACCTTTTAGCTGTCAAGATATCGCGTATCGTGATTTCGCAATTTCCGTGGAAATATTTTGGAGTTTCAATCCACGAAACCCTGATACACGATATACGTGTAGATCCAACGGCCCTTATGGCTCGGATCAATGGCTCTGCTCCTCTTGAGCTTTGAAACTTTCAATACCTTCACTATATCGCCCTTGCCCCTCTGTGAGTTCTAATGACTCACAGAAATTCGTGGATTCTCCTCAGAGAATGCCAACTGTTTGTCCTTCCTTGGTAATTCCTACGAATAACCAAGCGTTCCTCCACAAAGACTTGTTCACCTGCAGTGCAAACTTACAACGCCTCTTGAATATTCAAGGCACAACCCCTTTGCATTGTCCTTCAATGAATTCGAAGGATTATCCCTACTGAACTTTTCCACGACCTTCACATCCTTCAGGAAACTCTTGCATGCAGTCCTTGCGACAAACCTTCAACCACGTCTAAGTGTTGAAGTCCCTTGACTCTGCGCACACCTGCAGCAGCAGTCCTTTGATGTTCACTCAGGTTCACAACCCTGAGACTTTTTCCCCAGCTTGCGCACTCCTTGCATGGCTCCTATGCCCAACTGCACCCTTGGGGTGAATGAGAATAAAAGTTATCTCTATCTGAACCCTCTGTCAACGCACTCCTTGCGGACACTTCGATTGCACTCCTTGCAGGAATTCTTTCTCAGATAGAGAAACAATTGAAACTCATTCCCTCTTCCCTTTAGAATTCACTTAGAACATGAAATCATATACACAACATATCCAAAGAAAATGTATAACAGGAAAGCAAACATTCATGAGCATAACATCAATACAGAGAGAACAACACAAACCATGAATTTGAATCAAAGCTTTCTATTAGTTCAAATATCTATACATGGGTGTTCTTACACAACTCTCTACAGGCTCTTGCTCTTCCTGGATAATGTTACAAATGCACAATGAGGGTGTCTATATCTCGTTTCCCTCTTGTGCTCTCAAACAATCTAATCTAGAATTAAAATCCTATCTACCTGCATTAACTATCTTAAATGCCTCTACCTACTAAGGATGAGAGAAATCCGCTCAAGGCCCATTT
Organism: Picea engelmannii; assembly: GCA_009831015.1. Classification (NCBI taxonomy): domain Eukaryota; kingdom Viridiplantae; phylum Streptophyta; class Pinopsida; order Pinales; family Pinaceae; genus Picea; species Picea engelmannii. The sequence continues at coordinate 39,567 of ML818463.1, read as the reverse complement.
ACAATATACAAGTGCACTCCATTAAATTCCCATATTAATGTTCGTGCAACAATTTCAAGGTGTTTTCAAAATTTGTGTTGGTGCTTGTCCAGCTGTCCTCCGCTTCCGTGCTGGCTCGCTTGATGTGGGAGATGCTCCTGCATCATACTCCCTCGCTTGAAACTTTTCATGGGCTCCTGTCCATGAGCTCCTGCATGGTCTATTCATGCTTCATAATTTCTACTTCATTCTCCCAGTTGGCATCTTCAACTGGATGGTTCTTCCACTTGACTAGATACTTGAAGTATTTCTTTCGCCTGGTCCTCTTGCTGACTCTCTTGTCTAGTATGCACTCCATCTGTGGTTTATCTGCAACTGGAAATTGTTTCACCCACTGGATCACTGGCTTCTCATCTCCAGTCCCTGGTTCCTCTGCCCTGTATGGGTACAAATCCGAGATATTGAATATCGGAGAAATTCCGATCCCATCAGGTAATTCAATCTCATAAGCATTTGCCCCAAATTTTATCAAGACCCTACATGGTCTGATTTTATTCATCTTCAACTTATTATATGTTCCTCTCGGGAACCTTTCCTTTCTCAGATGTGCCAGAACCAAATCGCCAACCTCAAACTGAAGTTGTCTCTTATGTTGATCTGCTCTGCGTTAATATTCTTGGCTTGATTTCAACAGTCGCTCCTTCACTTGGCTGTGAAGTTCCTTCATCACCTCGGTGAATTCTTCTGCACTAGCGCTCCTAGTCGCAGTCTGTTCTGAATCCCTTAGTTCAGAGATTCCCCTTGGCTGCATGCCATAAACAACCTGGAATGGAATCTGGCCTGTGCTCCGATTCACTGAGTCATTGTACGCAAATTCTGCCTGTGGTAATATACTGTCCCACTGGCTGTGGTGCTCTGTCACCAAGCTTCTCAGCAAGTCTCCCAGACTTCTGTTGACCACTTCTATCTGTCCATCCGTCTAAGGATGATATGCTAAACTAAACAACAAGTTAGTTCCCAGCTTCTTCCATAATGTCCTCCAGAAATTCCCTATGAACTTCGTATCTCTGTTCGAAACTATGCTCCTTGGCAACCCATGAAGTCGAATGACCTCTTTGAAAAACAGGTTCGCAATGTGAGTTGCATCACTGGTCTTCTGACATGGTATGAAGTGTGCCATTTTGGAAAATCTATCCACCACCACAAAGATTGAATCACATCCTCTTTGTGTCCTTGGCAATCCCAATACAAAATCCATGCTAATCACATCCCACGGCCTTTCTGGTATGGGAAATGGCTGATAGAATCCTGCATTCTTCTTTCTCCCCTTCGAATGCTGGCAAATTCTGCATCTATCCACAAACCTCTTGACCTCTGATCGCATCCCTGGCCAAAAGTATGATTCTCTCAACTTTGCGAATGTTTTGTCATGACCGAAATGTCCGGCCAATCCTCCACTGTGTTTCTCCTTCAACAGATTCTCCCTCATGGAGCATTTCAGAATACACAGCTGATTGCCTTTAAATAGAAATCCTTCCTGGATCATGTATTCATCTCACTGGCTTCTATCTCTAAGAACTAGATTCTCAGTTGCTTCATACGCCTCCTTAAAATCCTGATCGTCTGCGTACATGTCCCTGAGATCATCAAAACCCAATGTTTTGACTCTGAACTCCTGCAACATCAAACACTTCCTGCTCAAAGAATCAGTAACTTTGTTAGCAGTACCAGAAATATGCTTAATCACAAATGTGAAATTCTGCATATACTCAACCCATTTGACATGTTTCTGATTCAACTTCTCTTGTTGAGTCACAAACTGCAGTGCATGATTGTCACTGTACAATATAAACTCTTTCGGGATCAAGTAATGCCTCCATTTCTTTAATGCCTGTACAATAGCATAAAACTCCTTATCATACGTGGAGTACTTCAATTTCGCCTCATTCAACTTCTCACTGAAATACACTATCGGTTTGTCTTCTTGACTTAAGACTGCCCCGATTGCAAATCTGCTTGCATCGCATTTCACCTGAAATGTCTTCTGGAAATCCGGCAACACCAAAACTGGTCGTTCTGTAATCTTCCTCTTCAACAAATTGAAACTCTTTTCAGCCTCTTCTGTCCAGTGAAAAAATTTGTGTCTTTTCTTCACTGTATCCATCATCACTGCACTGATTCCACTAAAATTCCTAATGAACTTTCGGTAGAAACTAGCCAATCCATGAAAACTTCTCACCTCGAATATGTTCCTCGGTGATGGCCAATTCTTGATTACCTCCATCTTATCTGGATCCATCCTCAACTCATTTGGAGAAATAACAAACCCCAAGTAAATGAGTTCTGTTTTCATGAATGAGGATTTCTTCATATTTATCAACAACCTCTCCTGCTATAGTTTTTGCATCACTGTAGCCAAATGCTTCAGATGCCCTGCCACTGTCTTACTGTAAACCAGTATGTCATCCAAATACACAATGACAAATTTCTCGATGAACTCTCTCAGGACTTCGTTCATCAACCTCATGAAAGTACTTGGCACATTTGTTAAGACAAACGGCATAACAAGCCATTCATACAACCATTTTTTTGTTTTGAAGGATGTCTACCATTCATCACCTTCCCTCATGCGAATCTGGTGATATCCACTTTTCAAATCAATCTTTGAAAAGTACTTTGCTCCGCTCAAGCAATCCATCAGATCATCCATCCTCAACAATGGAAATATGTACCTGATGGTTATCTTGTTGATCACCCTTGATTTGGTACACATCCTCCAGCCTCCGTCTTTCTTCGGACTGAGTACCGTCGGAACAACACATGGACTCAAGATTTCTCTAACTAAACCTTTTTCCAACAAATCCTGGACTCGCCTTTTAACTTCTTCATTCTCCTGCGACGTCAATCTATATGCAACTTTGTTTGGCAAACTGGATCCTAGTATGAGATCAATATGATGACTCACACTCCTGATTGGTGGCAACGAACGAGGTAATTCATCCACTACAATGTCAGTGAACTCTTCCAGCAGTTCCTGAAATTCCTATGGTAAATCATCCACTCTTGTGCTAGTCAGAACAATCTTCGGTTTCCTGACCACAAAGAATTGTGGATCCTCCTTCTTCTTAACTTCTGTAAGAAGTTCCTTCCCACTCATGAGAAGTACTATGTTGATTACCTCCAACTTCACCTCCTTATCCTTAATTGGAAGCAACATGTGTGTCCTCCCATTCTTCTCCAGGGTGTATGTGTTCATTCTCCCATCATGAATCACATTTTTGTCATATTGCCATGGTTTACCCAGCAATAGATGACAAACATCCATGGGAATGACATCACATAAGATCTTATCATTATACCCTCCTATATTGAATTCAACTAAACATGGTTTTGTGACAGTTACCTGGTGTCCTTTCTATAGCCACGAAACTCTGTATGGCTTGGATGATCAGTCATCTCCAGCTCCATCTTTTCTACCATCTCTGTAGATACAAGATTATCCATGCTACCACTGTCTACAATGACCTTGCACACCCTGTCCTTGGTTTTGCAAGCTGTCCTAAAAAGTCTGGTCCTTTAGACTGAACTTTCCACCTCTTTATTTGGTGTTAAAAGGACTTTTCGCATCATCAATGATCTTCCACCTTCAACGTCTTCTGCCTCAACATCCCGCCTCTGCGCCTTAGTGATGTGAGCTTCTCCAATGTCTTTCTTTTTTTCTGGACACTCGTAAGACTTGTGTCAATTTTTCCCGCATGTGAAGCATGTGATTATTCCACCTCTTCCTCTTCCTCTGCCTCTAGTACGAGGAAAAGTGTTGTTGTCAGCATAATCTCCTCTCTACTCATTATGTTTTCCTCTCTGTTCAACATATGGCCCTCTCTGTGAGGTCCCATCTCTTTCTGTGCGAGTCTGAGGTTTCTTCCATTCCTCCTTGGGCTTCTGGAATTTATCCTGGGCAACTGATTTGCCTCTGGGCTGACTTCTGCCTCGGCCCCTCTGACTCTGCTTTCGTCTCATATTCTCCTCATCTTTCAGAGCCATTTTATAAGCATCTTCCACCGTTTGGATGGTTACCATGCTCATCTCATTCTGGATATCATATCTCAAGCCATCCATATACCTGGAAACTTTTTCATCATCGCTCTCCCGATGACCTACCCTAATGTTCAGTTTATAGAATTCCTCCGTGTATTCTTTCATTGTCATCAGCTTTTGTCTCAGGTTCTGCATCCTCCTGAACAGAGTAATTTGATAATCCCTCAGAATGATTTTTTCCTTCATCTTCGCGATCATCCTATCCCATCTCTTGATCTTCTACTTGCCCTTGCAGCGTCTGTTAGCTTGTAGTTCATCCCACCGCAATGTTGCATGTCCCTTCAAGCGTGTGACAACATGCTTGACTTTCTTGTCTTCTTCGACATCTTCATAGTCGAATTATGTGTCTAGAGCTCTAATCCAGTCTAGAAGCTCCTCTGCATCCAAGTTTCCCTCATAAACTGGAATGTCCATTTTCTCCTTTGCACCCATCCTAGCAATAGCTTTGATCAAACACTCATTTGATGCATCTTCGACTGCAACTTCTTCTTCGCGTTCAACCTCAACTTCTCTTTCGGAATCACTCAGATCCCCTGCACTGGCTGTGCATCTTTGCGTTGTCTCCATGTCTTCAAGTCTTGCTCAGAGATCATGCATTTGTCTCTCTATGGCTGGATCTGCCATCTGCCTGCCTCTTCTTCGCTGCACTTCCCTATCCTCTGGATCGGGTGACTACCTATCTCTTCTCGGTGGCATGGTGAATTCTCCTCTTCTCTGCTATAGAAAGCAAAGAACCTTTCTATTCTCTGATACCAAACTGACGCTGTGTATCAGAGTACTCCTTACCTCTTATGCCTCCCTTGCTTGAAATGTACAAACAAGAATCTGTGCTCTGATACCAAACTGACGCACCCGCACCCGCATGCACGTCCACTCACAGGATCTTTGCTCCTTCCACGACCCAAAGAATTGGAAGGTTCTTCTATTTCCCTATCGGGAAATATGCACCCACAATAACTCTTCTCACGATCCCCTCTCTTTACTTATCGGGGAATCGGACTTCGCGGTGTCGCGAGGTCAATGGTCTAGCACTGCACTCTCGAATCCCTGAAACCTGATGCAAGTCAATGCCGACCCTTCCTTCTATTTCAGAACTTTCCTTATCATGATTTCGACACTCATGGTGTCGAGAAACTCGTTTTACCGACTCCCAACTCCCGATATGCCGATTACCCGACATGTGTGCGAGTTGACCTTTCAACGTCCCGCCACCTCTATCGGGAATTCGGGGTTCGCGATTTCGCGAATCCTGATGCAATGTTTTCAGCACTTATCGTTGTGAAACTCTGATGACTTGTGCCACCTGTCCACCTGCCAACTCCGCTGTGGTCCCACACTACCTTTTAGCTGTCGGGATATCGCGTATCGCGATTTTGCGATTCCCGTGGAAATATTTTGGAGTTTCAATCCATGAAACCCCGATACACGATATACATGTAGATCCAGCGGCCCTTATGGCTTGGATCAATGGCTCTGCCCCCCTCCTGAGCTTTGAACCTTTCGATTCCTTCACTATATCTCCCTTGCACCTCCGCGAGATCTAACGACTCACGGAAATTCGTGGATTCTCCTCAGAGAATGCCAACTGTTTTTCCTTCCTTGGTAATTCCTGCGAATAACCAAGCGTTCCTCCACAAAGACTTGTTCACCTGCGGCACAAACTTACGACGCCTCTTGAATATTCAAGGCACAACCCCTCTGCATTGTCCTTCAATGAATTCGAAGGGTTATCCCTATTGAAATTTTCCACAACCTTCACGTCCTTCAAGAAAATCTTGCACGCACTCCTTGCGACAAACCTTCAACCATGTCTAAGTGTTGAAGTCCCTTGACTCTGCACACACATGCAGCAGCAGTCCTTCAATGTTCACTTAGGTTTGCAACCACGAGACTTTTTCCCCGGCCTGCGCACTCCTTGGACGGATCCTGTACCCAACTGCACCCTTGGGGTGAATGAGAATAAAAGTTATCTCTATCTGAACCCTCTGTCAACGCACTCCTTGCAGACACTTCGACTGCACTTCTTGCAGGAATTCTTGCTAAGATAGAGAAACAATTTAAACTCATTCCCTCTTCCCTTCAGACTTCACTTAGAACATGAAATCATATACACAGCATATCCAAAGAAAATGTATAACAGGAAATAAAACATTCATGACCATAACATCAATACATAGAGAACAACACAAACCATGAATTTGAATCAAAGCTTTCTATTAGTTCAAATATCTATACATGGGTGTTCTTACATAGCTCTCTGCAGGCTCTTGCTCTTCCTAGATAATGTTACAAATGCACAATGAGGGTGTCTATATCCCGTTTCCCTCTTGCGCTCTCAAACAATCTAATCTAGAATTAAAATCCTATCTACCTGGATTAACTATCTTAAATGCCTCTACCTACTAAGGATGAGAGAAATCCGCTCAAGGCCCATTTACAATATACAAGTGCGCTCCATTAAATTCCCATATTAATGTTCCCACAACAATTTCAAGGTGTTTTCAAAATTTGTGCTGGCGCTTGTCCAACTGTCCTCCGCTTCCACGCTGGGTCACTTGATGTGGGAGATGCTCTTGCATCACTCAGGCTCCGACATTTGACGGGACTGGTAACGGGGTAAAATCCCTAAGGTGATATGGGTGTTAATGAACAAAATGACAAGGATGTGGTCGACCTGAGGGGCTTACCATTTTAATGGTTGAGAATCCCGGTGGGGATATCGATGGAATCTACACGTATTGCACCTTTATGGCTTGATGAAAAGTTATGACGAGTTACTGTAGCTACCATAAAGGGTATACTTGAAATGGGGTATACCTGTGTAGCTTATTTGTGGTAGCTTTGTAAGCCCATAAACCAACCGAAATGGGGTATACCTATGTAGCTTCTTTGTGGTAGTCCTGTAATCCCACAAGACTGATGGAACTCTATCATCCCAATCTTCCCTGTTTGTGTAGCATACTTTTGTCAGTCCTCTTTCCAAAATTTTATTGAATGCCTCCATTGTACCGTTATCTTGTGGATGGTAGGAATTTCTCTTATGGTGTTGTATAAGGAATTATGTTGTCAATGTTGTAATTGTGTTGTTGATAGTCTATAGAGTGACTACCTTGATCATTGGTTAGGCTTCTAGGGCATCCAAACTGAGTAATGACGTTTTCAAAGATAAATCTAGTAGTTGTTTCTATCAAACAATATTGAACAGCCTCTGCTTCATCCCATCTTGTGAGGTAATATGTTGCAGTAATGATGTATCTGGACTTTGAGTTCTTAGCTGGGCGGTTGATCAGTCCAAGAAATTCAACAATCCACTTCTCAAATGCCTGAAGTGCTCTGACTGGATGAAGAGGTAATGCATCTCTGCATGATGGCTTTCCTACTCTTTGGTAGGAGTCAAAAGATCTAGCATACTCTTTAGCATCTTTAAATAACATATCCCACCATAATCCATCATGAAGTACCTTCTATGTAGTATCCTTACCTCCAACATGTCCTCCCACAACTCCACTGTGGCATTCCCATAGGATATCTTGTCATTCATGGTTCAAGACACATCTTCTAAGGATGTTGTCTAGTCCTAATTTGTAAAGTTGTCCTGCAATCAATTGATAGTCTGTTGCGCGAACCACCATATTTTGTTTTTGGGTTGCAGAGTAAGTTTCTAGGTAGGTCCTTGTATTGAGGAAGACAACAATGTCTTCCAGATACTCTGAGATGGCCTCAATTTAAAATAGGTCCGCATTTGGGAGCTAATCATCTATAGCTCCACCACTTTCCCCTGATTCCAACCTAGAAAGGTGATATGGACCTACATTGCATCTTCCTGGTTTGACAACTACATCGAATGAAAACTCTTGAAAGAGTTGTAGCCACATGCAAATCCTTCCTTCAAGTACTGGTCTATTAACTAGGAACTTCAACATAGAGTGGTCAGTAAAAAACTTGAAATGAGAGCCTAACAAATAGTGTCTAAACTTTTGTAATGCATAAATCATAGCTAGAGCTTCCATCTCAGTGGTTGTATAATTGTGTTTAGCTTGCGAAAATTTTCTGCTGGAAAAATAGATAGGGTGTTCCATATTTCCTTCCCCGAGTTGCACTAAAATGACTCCCAGGGCAATACCTGATGCGTCCACATGTACATGGAATTCAATTTCCCAATTGGGAAATATCAAGATAGGTGCAATACTTGGTTTTTCGTTGAGGATGTCGAATGCTTTTTCACATTCTAGTGTGCACCGAAATGGTTCATACTTCTTCTACAATTTTTCTAGAGGTGTGGTGATAGTTGCATATCTTCTGATAAATCTGCGGTAATATCCTGTATGTCCAAGTGTAGAGCACAACAATTTAGCACTTGTAGGTGGCAGCATGTTCATAATGACCACAAATTTAGCTGAGTCTACCAAGACTCCTTCTCTACATACAATATGTCCTAGAGGATTGCCATGTGGTACACAAAATATGCACTTTCTTAGATTCAAATGTATTTCCAATTCATGACATCTATCAAACATTAACCAGAGTAGCCCTACATGTTCCTTTAATAGGCTATATATTGTCCAATTGTTCATGTAGACCTCTACAAACTTATGGATGAACTCTTGAAATGTTTCTATCACAATCTGAGAGAAGAATGCAGGGGCATTCTTTAAGCCAAAGGGCATTACATTGTATGCGAATGACCCCAATTTAGTTACGAGTTTGGTCTTCTTCTTGTCTTCCTCTGCAATTCTAACTTGGTGATATGCTGAGAATCAGTCTGTAAACAAATAAGATTATTTCCCGCAACCTGATCTAATACTTTGTCACTGAAAGGTGTTTGAAATGGATCGTGCACACATGCAGAATTCAAACTT
>ML818462.1:67664-82175 GCA_009831015.1 Picea engelmannii | reverse complement strand
GTTAAGTGTGATGGGAGCACAATTTTTTACCATACATAAGTGTTTGGGATGCAATAAGCTTAGATAGAACCTACACCAATAGTTAACACAACTTCATAGCAAAGACTTGTAGTGCTTTCCAATACCTGTTGTTTCACTTGAAGTCATGGAAATTGAGAAATGGGCATCTGTTAATGTGGTCATTGATGCTTTGAGCATGAAATATGTGACGAGTCCATCTATGCAGGTTCAAAATAGAAAGGATCCATCAAATAGTTTTCAATACTCAAGTGGGGTTTAACAGGACACTGTGAAGAAGGTGCATATTGACGATCATGCCACCAAGCACACACATATGGATTGTGAGATAAAGGCACTAAAATTCTTGGTTGGTCATTTCATATGATAGACACGAAGATGATCATGCTTTTCCAAGGATAGAATGTGCATCAATAGACATTATAGTACTCAGGCTCAATTACTGGAAGGCTTCCCTATAAGTGTTGATCTAAAAAAAAAGGTTGGTTTGGGTCCACCAAAGATTCAACATACAAGTCATCTTCATATAATTGTAAAAATCTAAAAGTTGCGATACATGAGAACCACTTTTCTTCTTCAGAAGTTCTTGTTTTAGAGAATATAGACACAAATGTATCCTGTTGTGATGTGTTAAAGGTTATGTCTGATCTGACTTATAGTACTGTTCTAGTATATATTGCCCCATATCTATATTTTAAAAATTCTACGTGTGGATTTGTATTGTTCCATAATTGTCTAAGTGTGATGAAAGCGTATGTTTAAGGTTAAATCGTGAGCGATAAAGATTTTGCAGCAGTGACTGCAGACTTTTAGGAAATACTTTCAGGGCCTTGAACAATTTGTTGAATTGAAAACAATAATTGTAGCTGCAAGAGGTAGCTAAACCAAAGCTTAAGCAAAGGCATAGAGGTACAATGAAAGTTATCATCTGCACAAATTGTTGAACTGCAAGGAAAAAATCAAGGTATGGACATATCATGCTTAAAGATATAACTTTTGATGTCTTCTTGAATAAATTTGAAGACTTTTTGAACAATTCTTAATAGAACAAAAATGAACAATTTGTTGAATTGAAAAAAATAACTGATATAACTTTTGATGTCTTCTTGAATAAATTTGAAGACTTATAACTTTTGATGTCTTCTTGAATAAATTTGAAGACTTTTTGAACAATTCTGAATAGAACAAAAATGAACAATTTGTTGAATTGAAAACAATAACTGTAGCTGCAAAATTAATGAAATTCAAAATCAATGACATTCAAAGCAATTCCTTGAATATCTTCACAGAGTTTTTATACTTTTTTCTTTCATTTTAATGAATAACATTAATACTCGCCAGTGTACTAGAAGGTTTAGACCACCGGTAGTGGCAAATGCTTAAGGCTCATCTTCTAGATACACCCAACAATAGCAATGAAGATATAACTTTTGATGTCTTCTTGAATAAATTTGAAGAATTTTTGAACAATTTTGAATAGAACAAAAATGAACAATTTGTTGAATTGAAAACAATAATTGTAGCTGCAAAATTAATGAAATTCAAAATCAATGAAATTCAAAGCAATTCCTTGAATATCTTCAAAGAGTTTTTATACTTTTTTCTTTCATTTTAATGAATAACATTGTTACTCATCGGTGTACCAAAAGGTTCAGACCAACAATAGTGGAAAATGCTTAAGGCTCAGCTTCTAGATACACCCAACAATAACAATGAAGATATAACTTTTGATGTCTTCTTGAATAAATTTGAAGACTTTTTGAACAATTCTGAATAGAACAAAAATGAACAATTAGCTGAATTGAAAACAATAACTGTAGCTGCAAAATTAATGAAATTCAAAATCAATGAAATTCAAAGCAATTCCTTGAATATATTCACAGAGTTTTTTATACTTTTTTTTTTCATTTTAATGAATAACATTGATACTCATCGTGTACGAGAGAATTTTTATACTCTTGTCTTTCATTTTAATGAATAACATTGATACTCGTCGTGTACCAGAAGGTTCAGACCAGCAGTAGTGGAAAATGCCTAAGACTCATCTTCTAGCTACACCCAACAATAGCAATGAAGCAACAACAATAAGTCACCATCTCCATTCCTTGAGCTCTTATTAGCTTGTACAACAAAGAAAATACAGGGTTATCAATGGTGGTCGATAGGGTATTAGGAATAGAGGAAGTAGAAGGGAGAGAAATGCAAGAAAGAGTTGTAAAGGACACGTATAACAAAGCCAGAAAACTACAGAGGGTTGTGTCAAGAGCACTATGCAATTCATGCCACGTTGAAGGATACATTGAGTTTTACTTGCCTTTAATATATGTTCAAATATGAAACATTTAACGCTGGAGAGTAATGCTAACTTAGAATCCTAGCATTAATCGAGGTCGAAGCAAAGCAATATGATTTTTTATACTTTTATGGTTGATTTTCTAAGTTTGAAACCAAATAAAAATATCCTTGCCTCGAAATGAGGTCAAATAAGGCGTCAAAGTTTAAAATTTAGAATAAAAAATGAAATACACCTTGAAATTTTTTCAATGTTTTTCAAAACTTTAGCTTAAAATGTCTTGAAATATGTGTAGAGTAATGAATCGATTACTATAATCCCTAGCTAAAATTAGAATAAAAAATGAAATACACCTTGAAATTTTTTCAATGTTTGTCAAAACTTTAGCTTAAATCTCTTGAACTATGTGTAGACTAATGAATCGATTACTATAATCCCTGGCTAAAAAAAGGGACTAATAAGGTAAAAGAGAAACCGTTATCCTTTGGAATCTTGGTACTAAATAAGATTAAAAGAAGCTCTAAGCCCTAAAAGATAAAAATGTCATTTAAAAAATATAAACTCAGAAAAATGTCTATACGTATTTATTTTGTAACAAGGGGAAATTAAGTATGAAGTGTATGTCATATATTATATTAATGATTATTCGTGTGATGTTAATTGCAAAAACATTTCTCAAAGTTACATAACTTGTTGGGTTTTCCAATAAAACAAATATGCAATTATATTAAGAATGTTTTATAACATGAAAAAAAACCTTACCCACAAAATAAATAAGAAATTATATTAAATATTTTAATCACACCACTCAAAAGTGACTATATTACATATTGACAATAAATGAGATCAAAGTTTTAAATATAAATTTTCTAAATTTTTTTTTGGTTTTACAAATATTACAATAAAAAAATTTAATTTAAAAAATAAAAATAAATTTTCAATTTTTTTTTTATAATAATATTTAATAATTCATTATTTTATTGATATAATTTTTAACTATAATTTTAGTAGTTGTTCCATATATAATACAAATTAGAACATCATCTTACTTATTTTTGAAGATATTAATAGAATTATAAATAGTAAGAAAACTCAATGAATTTTGCAAATATCTTTTCTTGAATTTTTTTTAGGACATTAACATTATCACAATATTAATTATATTCAATGATAATATTGTTAATATTGTTGGAATTATTAACTTCTATGTGTCTTATATACATTGATGTGTGATGTTATGACAAATAATACAAGTGTGATTGTTTCATTAGAAGGGTCCTTGATCATGGGAACTTTCAGTGTTGTTAATCCTTTGTAAATATGTAGGATTAATGAAATTATTTCTTCAATGATTGCTATAGTGTATCCTTAGCATTGCATGAGTCATTGTTTATCAATGGCTTTTGTTGTTACATGAATATCCATCGATTTGACATATACAAATAACTTTTGAGTTTGTTTAATGGAGAACATTGAATGACGTAAGAGAATGGGGCCAAATTTGAGCAACCTCAGAGATTTTTGAAGAAAATGTCCATCCCACCATTCAAAGAAAGGAGCTATGGAGTAGTTGAATAGAATCTTCGATTTGATACACTGCATAATGAAGGTGCTTATTGTGCCATGACAAAATCAAATTGTAACTTGTGGATCTTTTTGAACCCATTGGTGAGTGGGAGACACTTGAAGATGTATTAAATACTCTACATGGTGAATGGAAAAGCCATTTCAATGTATACGAGTTGAGATACTAGTGTTTGGACTATTGGAGAAGATTTTACCATTACATGATAAAATAGTCTTATACTAGTTTTTAACAAAAGGAGGAATACCAACTCTAGTGAAGTGGTTGACCCTAGCATCAATTAAGGAGAAAACAATTGTGCTATAAATTTTATTCAAGGTTATTTAACATTTTTCACTGCATAAATGTTAAAATGTCTATTATCTTCCAAACTATGAGTAAACTTTGATTTTATTGTGCAAAAAAAAATTCTAATAAGGAAAGGATTCTCTTAGCAAGATACAACTTGTTATTTGGGAGAAGTGAGAGTGGAAGGAAAAGTTGTCTCCCTTAATAGTCATGTCCATGCATAGAAAAGAGATCTTCAAGGACAATATGATATTCCTATGAGCAAAAGGGCCAGTGAATTACTAAGTGAAGAAATTGATAGTAATTACAAACAATCTAAGACAAGAACCATTGAGAATCCTTTGAGAGTGTTCAAAAATGAATTTGGCACTTTTTTTCACAAGCACAATTTTACCAAGGCAACAAAAGCTCTTACAAAGTTCTATTTAGAATATGGATTCATGCAAAGGTTATTAAAAAAGAACAAAAAAAATCAACCTCATCATTGTGTTCCTCTTGATCCAATTAAATATTAAAGGAAAGTCCTCCTAGTAGAACACCCCATGCCCATAATGTTTTAGAGAGAAAAAAGTCAAAGAAGGTGGAACAGTTTTCAAAATTTTTTCTTGTCCCCTTTCCATCGATGATATTTAGAAAGCAAAGAGGCATAATGATTGGCATTATAAGTATTTTGTTCTGGTCTTTTGTGACAAAGGGTCATGAATTTCATGAAATTAATACATGTATTGAGTCTAGTCCAATGAAGATGTGATGTTTTTATGTTAGAATTTATTATTCTAACAATTTTCACAAGAAGTATGGAAGGTCCAAGATAATGAGAGAATGTAGATATCGAAGATGTAGATGAAGACACCAAGAAAGTGCATTACTTGAGAAAAAATATAAGAAAAAATATTTTGTCATATGTGTCATCACATCTTATTAATTTTTTGTAGCTCTGTGTGGAAACAACATTGTAATGTAAAAGGCATTCCCAAGTCTACCTAATAAAGTGTGTTGTAGTTGAAAGAGAAATATAGCTACATGTATTGTCTCCTCTAGTCATTCTTTGATTAAAGGATGTTTGAAGAATGATGAGCCATAAGTCCTCAAATTGGTAGGTGCAAAGATGTAATATTAGCTTGGGTACAACCCATATCTAGACTATTTTCCTAGAGAGTTGGCGAGCATTGTAGTTGGGTACCTAGGTGTCTCGGTAGATGGAAATATGTCTATAAGATGGCCAGTAGTTCATTCCTAATAGTAATGTTGATGTTAGGCCCTGGGGTACAATAGATTCCCAGTAAATCTGTGTGGTATCAGTGTTCAGCCCAAGGGCATGGTTGGTTCCCAGCTGGTATGTTGTTCAATATGGTAGTCCTATAAGTGACTGGTGGAGCATGGACGCCTTAATTTAGATATGGAAGAATTTTTTTTTAGGAATAACCATTGGGTGGTTATAATTGCAGTTAAAGACATAACGAAGTTACATTTTTCTATCTAGAGAAGACAAATGATGATGGAAAATTTAATTTTGAGTTGGAAAGATGAGATTGCAATAGGAAGGATAGAGATGTGATTTTGGATGCACCAAAGAGTTTTATTAGAGTTTGTTCTAGATGATGTTGGTGATAGTTCTTGTGGTAGTCATGGAGATCTGATGGTGATGTAGAAATAAGGTAAAGTTTGTGTGTTGTGTTAAAAAAACATAGTGACCATATGGAAATGTTAATCACACCTTGGAAATGTTAATCACCCTGTGTATTGGTCATATAAAATCTTGAGTTTGTATCTTTCCTAGAGATGGTACTATGGAGAAGTATTGTAATGGTACCTAGACGATATTATAAGATATTGTACTTGGTGTTTCCATGAGGAGTATGTAAATGATATGTATATGACATGTAAATGGCATATTAATGTAAGCCCTAGAAAGGCATGCATACCCCTTTTCCCCTTGTCCTTGATTATATAGATAAACTTGTTAAGCATAGTGAAAATCCTCTGCTATGAAGTTGGTAACACTTGGAGGATTGGTCCATTTGTTGGTTGGATGCTTATGAGTGGACCGTGTTGGTTGTAGACTATTAGAGGTACATAGAAACCTAATTTTTTTTTTGTACATTCAAGGGGAGTTCATCTAGAAATTCAATAACCCATGTATTTGAAGGACATCCTACTAGACCGATGATTGTAATAGTTCAATACCCATGTATTCCGATGGATTGTTGTTTCTTTTTATAAACATTGACAATTTGATGATGCTTAGATGATCAAGGTACAAGATGCAAGTGCCAAGTTGGACTAGATAGAAACTTTACTAATAA
Source organism: Picea engelmannii (assembly GCA_009831015.1). Lineage (NCBI taxonomy): Eukaryota > Viridiplantae > Streptophyta > Pinopsida > Pinales > Pinaceae > Picea > Picea engelmannii. Next base: position 75,685 of record ML818462.1, on the reverse strand, counting down.
GGAGGCTAGTGAAAGTTGTTGATGAATACCTAACATGACAGAGATTGAGACAAGTACTTGTTAAGGGGGGATGTTGGAATTATTAATTGGTCATTGTGAGGTAGAAGTTACTAGATCTACTTGGATATTAGAGATTTTCTCCAAGTGATTGCCCCCTATTTTGATGTGTGATTGAGATATTCTCTCAACAACTAGTTACTCTCCTAAGATAATGTGTATATCTTAAAGTAAAATAACTTGTATATCTTAAAGTAAAGCTTGATGTACTTATATGTATACAATTATTAATTAAATAAATCAATAGTTACACTTTTAGTGTGGAAACAATATTAACTCTCCCTGCCATTCGTTAACAAATATTTGGTTACATCTATAACTATATATTTTTGGCATTTTAACATATCTACTGAATTAAAAAAATATATATATAAAAAATTAAAAAGTAAATTTTTTTAAATGATATTTATATCTAAGAAGAACTTAAAAAAATTAGTAATAAAAAATAGATTTTAACATATTTCACATCTATTTATATTAAAAAAATTGGTTAAGAGTTCTTAAGAAAACAAAAAGTATCTAGTTGGACTGAATATTTACATCCTTACTTACCACAAACAAGTTATTTAACTCAAGTATCCAGGTGGAATGAATATTTACATTCTTACAGATCACAAACAAGTTACTTAAGTGACCAAATTCTGTTTACACACATGTCCAAATCTTACAATTATATCTACAGAAATTAGGCCAATAACAAAAGGTATTGTAAAGTGTTCTATTCTTCATACTTTCAGATAAAAAAAATCAAATACAAGCCAATCCTGGGAGGACACAACCTCTGCATTTCTCAAAACACAAACCTGAGGTATGAGTAGTATCATTGGTTCTTCAAATTCAATAATGGAAAAGACCCAATACATACGTTCTGGCCAATCGAAACTTTTCCTCGTCTGAGTTCTGGCATAAGACGCAGAGCAAAATATTTAGCCAATGACAACTTGCCCAGAAACTCAAAATCAATATCCGCACAAGCAGCAGAAACTGATAGCACGCTGTCGGCAAGTCATCCTTGGCTAAATAAATAGCTTTGCCACTACATGCAAGCGCACAGATGAATGCAGACAGAACGCTTCTCTCTCCACGAAGCTCGCAATAATATTATATTTCCGAACACAGACGGAGGACAATCTGATTTCACATTTATAGTAGAAGCAGAATCCCTAAATGCTATCAAAACTGGGAAAAACGAATCCATATTTGGAGGAGAAAGGCTTTTCGCTCGTTTCAAGGGCTGAATGAATTGATGATAATGAACTTGTTGAAGGAAGAAAATGATACGACTGTGGCGGCAAGAATCGTTTTCAACGTCAGGAGGCTTAAGGCCGGCGGACGCTATCAGGAGGCTTAAGGCCGGCGGACGCTATTAATTTCTATAGGGTACAATCCATTTACTCACCTAATCAAATCCATACTTTATACGCTTCTATTCAGTAAATGGTCCATACCCTTCTAGTGGACCCGACAAGTCAGGAAATTCACAGAGTTCGCACCAACAATATATATTCAATTCTACGCCGTATTCCACACGGCTTACGACATTTATGATAATGTCGGTTAAGATGTCGTGGAGGGTAGGGAAGCCGCTGAGTAGTTGTTCGATTCTCGGCCAAGTCTTTCCTGTATGACTTCTACCAATCCCATCCTGACGTGACGCGACGCGTCTCAATGCGATAAAAGATTTGGCCCTTGAAAGAAAAAAGTAAGGGAGAAAACAAGGGTTAGTTTTGTCACAAACATGCCTATTTAATGGAACAGATCCATTTTATGCAGAACTGTAATTGTCAAGATTCCTCAACTAAAATGAATTGGGAATATAATCTGGCTAAGATTTTGACAAAGTCCTGAACTAGAATGAATCAGGAATATAAGCTGACTGTAAAACGGCATGCCCCACTTGTCCTCTGAAATCCTTCATACCAACTTTTGTCAACTGTCTGACCATTCGCTCGTACAGAATGCTCAATCCATCCTCGATCGAACTTTATTTTTTCGTTCAATTCTACCCTAATGGCTATATCGTTTCGGAGTAGGTTAATTTGGGAGCAATAAGATCAACTTAGTTAAAAAAATGGGTCTAAATTTGGTCAGATTTTCAGGATAGTCTAAGTTTTGTACGATAAAAGTTCCATGTATTTCGAAACCCTATTTAGGGTTTTGTTCCATTTTAAACCAACCCAAATGCTCAGAAAAATTTAAAATCGTATCATCAAAAAATCTAAAAAAAAATACACTCAAACTGAAGATTACTCATTGCTCCCTAATTAACCTACTCCATATACTGAAAATTACTCATTACTCCCTAGTTAGCCTACTCCATATCGTCCCTGTTGCCTTTTACCGATGACTGCACAACTTTAAAGCAATTTCTCTGGTCCTGTACGCTCACATTTCCAATAACTGTTGTGCCTCCAGAAATATTCCCAACAGCCGATCTTTGTAGCTGTCAACTGCCATTCCGTAAAATAAAAATTCGATTGAGTTAATAGAAATATTAAATGCAATTCTCGCTATAACACCCAATCAGATCTCACATTGAAATTTAAAAACTAACATACTCCAACGTCCATTATATCCTTAATAGTTATCACAAAATCACAACAGTAGAATATGCTTGTGACTTATGACCTTGTACATGTCGACATGTTTCTTTAACTAGGACATCAAATTAGGGTTCAGGTATTCATGCCATCTCGAGAAAATCAATTTGGTTACATATGGAATAAAACGATGCCCCGGCCCCCGGATCTCCAAAAACGTGCTTCGGCTGTTTAAGGTTTTTGCAATGTGCATTTCAGCTGATTGATTTCGCAGATCCGACGTTACCTGCAGTCCGCACATTTGTCTTTTCATAGAAGTGCATCGAATCTATTACGACAGGCTCTCTCCCATACTCTCGAAGTTTTTTAAGATCACGTTCACGCGCCTGTCAGAGCAGGGAATTAGATCCATTGAAAGAAAAGAAAATGATTTTAAAGTCTACGAGGTTAACAACAGTTTATGGGACAAACTCTCTCACATATATAATATATATTGATTTTTGTAGTTTAATCTTTTTTATGTTTAATTTGATGATGAGTTTTTCCAATTTTTCTACTGTCCCTTCGTTGAATAATAAGTTATTTCAAAAACTAATTATCAAGATATTTATATAATTGTCCCTAATGTTTTCACCGACCTTCACATCATTCACACATCCTTTGCTGGCATTGAGACAGATCATTTACTGGCTTGAGCTTCTGGGTTCTCTCCGAGAATCTGTATTAGAACCGTATGCCACTTGCATTTTGAAGATGATGTAACACACAACCCGACACTTGCTCCTGCTCCCCCATCTGACTACATTTTGTGGAATCGTTTGAGTACAGATCTTATCAGATCGGCTCGTGACTGTTTGTGGCTTGTCCTTGCTTTAGCTGGTGGGTTATCATTCAGGCTCTGCATCAGAACCGTATTTGGACTGCGTATCTCTCGTATTTGCAGAATCTTTTCAAGAGTTTGTGTCTGATCTCCGGATCCGACACTTATTGCAACTCGGTACCCCAACTGGTCACTACCCACGTACTTTGTTTTTGGGACAGTTGTTCGTGTTGCAGGATCTGCGTGCTCTACTGCTTTGCCCAAGTCTGATTTGTGGGTTACTCAGTTGATTCCATTACTTACAAACTGTTTACGCAACTAATTTTGTGTCGTGTGACATATGGAAACTTATGTTCAGGTCTACTCCAATATTTTACAAATACAAAACTACTGAATTTTCAACCGTGGTCCATAACGATGCATCATGATTTCCAATTTGGTTCCGTTGACTCTGACAAAGCTGATTTGGTCACCTGCTACGTCACAATTGTCATGTTTATTGGACAACTTTTTGAATCTGTATTCCTAGATAGCCGCCGATTTGTGGGAAGAATTTTTGGTTTCATGTAGGTTGCAATGTGGGTGAGCTGTCGCTTCGATTTTGTTTTGTACTGTGTAACGAGGGTAATTTTTATCATATTTGTTAAAAATATTCTACCTATTTATGAGAAGAATCTTTAGTTTTTCATAGGCTCCTATTTATGAGAAGAATCTTTAGTTTTTCATAGTCTCAATGTTGGTGGAGTGTCGCTTCGATTTTGTTTTGTACATGGGTTGCAATGTAGATGCAGTGTCGCTTCGATTTTGTTTTGTACTTTATAATTTATAATGACCATGATATTTGTCAAAGTTTGATAATTTGTAAATTCTATCTCAATTCACGGAACATGATATTTGTCAAAGTTCGATAATATGTGAGGGGATTTTTATCTATATATATATATATATATTTATGGTCACTTTTAATTTGAATGCTGAAGGAATTCTACTTTGTTGTAAACTTTAAGGTAAATTTGAATGAGGTTTATACATTGAGGTGTAGGAGACTGGTTTATACTTTATGGTGAATTTGAACATGAATGGATACATAATTTGAAGGGAATAAAGAGGAGGTGTATCCTTATGGTAAATTCGAAGAGTGATTTATTCAAATCGGGTGACTTAGTTGTTACTTATTTTCTTTACTTTTCAATATGAGCACTCCAACATAAGTTCCAAAACCTCATCGTGTTAGGGGACACTCCCAAAATTCACCCTAGAGAGTGTTTATGAATATATAGAATCATTAGAAAAAAGAGAGAAGAAAGAGAAGCAAAACTCCAAATAGATTTAGAATCATTAGAAAAAAAGGAGAGAAGAAAAAGAAGTAAAACTCCATATAGAGTTAGAGGCAATGCTTGATAAAAAAATTAGACTCTTCGAACATAAGATCCAAATACATATAGATGATAGATTGTTAGGGTTCAATAGTCATTTGTAGACAATGGAGGCTAGAGGCTAGATTACAAGAAATAGAAAAACAAAAACAATCAACCCAAGGAAGAGAGGTTGAAGAAAATCACAACTTGAGAGATATGATTAAAGAGCTAGAAAACAAACTAACCAAAAATTTGGCCCTAAGTAGTCTTGAAAACAAATTGGATATCAAACCCCTCAAAGAGGAAATGAATAAACTAATTGAATTGGATCTTGAGCCTTATAAAAGAGCCTTGAACCTCATAATTTTTGGTATAAAAGTACAACAAGATGAGGATATGCTAGCAATAGTAAAAGAAGAACTAAAAAATAAATCACAAATTGAAACAACTTACCTCATAGAAAGAATGAGGCTAATAAAAATAATTAAACATAAATATAGGTTGATCTGTGTCAAAGTAAGTTGTATTGACCATAAATATAACATACTCAATAATCTTCGATCTTAAAAGGATATGGAATCTTTATAAATGAAGACCTCATTTGTGAAGACCAAGATGAATTAAGAAAGGAAATTCAAAAGGTAAAAGAAGCCAAGAAGGAAGGAAAATGGAAAATAATTAGAAATCGAAAAGCTATTGTTAGGGATAGAGACCAAAATGATAATTATAAATAGGAATTTGGGACACTCCACATTGTTTTTTGGAACTGTCGTGGCTATCCATGGCACAAAGGTCCTATGTTAAGTTGGATCCCAAGTGATGTTGATATTATTTGTCTAGTTGAAACATGGGAGCATGAAGAGTCTAAGGTCCCTAACATAGACGGATTTGTCTTATGGTCAGTATGGAACAAAAAATCATATCGTAGAGGGATTGGAGACACAACCTACAATTATATAAGAAAGAACATTTCTCCTCACATTCAACTTCATAAGATCAACCATCTCAATCTATACATTTGGATAGGAATTTCACGCATCAATGCTAAGAAGATGTATATATCAATTTGTTATTTTGCACCTATTAATTCTACCTTTTATAAGAAGAACAATCTAGATATAAATTGTCCCTATAATACTTTAGAACAAGATATTTATAGTTTGAGAAATGAAGGTAATATCCTTCTGCTAGGAGACTTTAATGTTATAATTGCAACTAACCAAGCTATTCTTTTAAGCAATGATTCCAACCATAATCTTTTATTGCTAGATGAGGACCTTGTTTTAGCAAATAGATGCAAAATAAGCTTTGAGGACCTAACTGAGAATTTTTTTGGTACTGATCTAGTCAAGATTTGTTGTTCTCAAGACCTAATAATTTGGAATGGAGTAATGAAGTGGCCAATATCCAACCAGATGAATTGTATTCATGGGCTAGGTATTAGTGTCATGGATTATGTGATATCTGATATCCTCGTTTTCAAGCAAATATAAACTTTTAATATTTAAAATGACCATGAAACCGACTCTCATCATAGACCTTTAACCCTAACTCTAAACTTTGCCATGCACAAGAGCCCCATTGAAAAAAATTCTAATAATCAAAGACACTTTTTTTTTTTACAAAAGTAAAGTTGATATTTTCTTAAATGATTTAAATAGTGAATTACATCTCCTAACTTATAAGGAAAACTTTGAAGATCTCTATCATAATTTTACAACTAGCCTTTCCACTTCTATTAACAAGTTCTTGTTCGAGGTGTCCTGTAAAAAGAATAATAGAGAAATCAACCCTTGGTATGATAAAGGATGTAAAATCGCTAGGCAATCCATTAGGTATTCTTCTAATGAGTCCTTAAAATTCGATAAGATCAATATGTACAAATCCCTAATTAAAACGAAAAAAGAAGGTACTATCTAAATAAAAGTAAAGACTGGATTTAACACCTATCTAAGATTGATCGTAACAATTTCTCGAGGAAAATTATAATTGGAAACACTAAAGAAAATAATATGTTTCCCTTAAGGGACAATAATTCCTACCTTAAAATCATTTACAAGTTCTCTAATGCCATAAACACCATTCCTATTTGTAACATCCCTCTTCGTTACGACTACAAGCGAAGCAGAAGTGCAATTTTTTTTTGTTTTTAGGCAAGAAGGCGACGACGACAACAGTTTAACCACACCACTGACGACGAATGCAAGCACGTAGTCCAAGCAATATGATACTATGACACCACACATAGGCACAAGGGCAACTGGGCGAAACATGCGTAGTACAAAAAGCAGGAACGACTACCCACCCGACGCAAACAAGACATGCCTACAAGTTAAGAGACAACATCCCCCTCCCGACAAAATGGCCTTGACGAACAATACTAGAACCTCAAGGCGCGCAAACCAAATGCATGAAGGCATTCCACCCATGCACCAAAAGAAACTTACAATGCTCGACGACACTCACACAGAACGCACCGACTCCATCCAAGTTCTCGTTTGACAGTATCCAATAGGGCGCACCATGATCCCCTCCTCGGGAATCATGTCATCCTCAGGTGACTCACGCATCATTAACCTTGGCACAACACATCCTATCGGGATCGAGGACTCTAGATAAATCCGACGCGCTAGGAAAAAACGACTGACAAGGAGACTACACCCATACCCCGCACAATAGGGCGACAGAGGCAAGATGACTACAATCAAGGAAGAACTCAAGCCAATACGCGACTTCGTCAACAACCAAACCATTAATCACGTCTAAAATTTGTCAAAACTGACCATCTAAGTTAACATCGGTTACTAATCTAATAGTAAGTCAATTTCAATTAGTCCATAAATTACAATTCTAAATTAACATAAAAATCAACAAGTCTAATTGCAATTAAGTCAATGTACGACAATCTAATTTAACATTAAAAGCGTATCAAGTGAGCAAGTCTAAATCATAGTTTGGTCATCAACGTACCATCAATTTAATCTTAAATGCAATCATAGTTTAGAATGACATGTAAGACATTAACAATTATTACTATATAACATTTAAGCAGTATAACTAGTCATTCCACTAAATGATTGCTAAATAAAAGATCAGAGGCTAGGCATTAAAACCTAATAGAATAATACAATCTTTTGATTGAAAAATATATATCATTTAATCACTATAAATGACCATTCCACTAAATGATCACTAAATAAAATGAAAGATCATATGCTAGGCATTAAAACTTAATATAATAACACA
>ML818462.1:49597-64026 GCA_009831015.1 Picea engelmannii | reverse complement strand
TAGCATAATGCAGAGAATAAGTCCCCCCCCAAAAAAACACAGCACAAAGTTAAGTGGTAAGGCAAGGCAGAACAAAAGTAAGGAAAATCGCACAATAAGTCGTCGGAGAAGCATTAGAAACACATAATTAAAACGTAGAGAATCATAAGCGATAGTTGTGGGAAGGTAAAAACAATCGCAGAGGTAATCCATCGCAACAAGGCGCAAGACAAACACTTAGCCCCCTGAGCCGCAAAGGGGCCACGCACACTATCCAGAGAATCAGCTAGCTCCCAGCGCACCTCGCAAGGCCGAGCTACCACTCCTCACCGAGATGGGTATCCCAACTCCCAGAAGCTAATTCAGTCAAGTATATATTTTTGCAGCATAACGTTACAGAAAACAAAAGAGATCCATCATCATTCTCCTCCCTCCATTATATAGAGTTTCAAAGTCCCTTACTTTCCCAAAATCCCATTTTATTTAATGTTTAAAAATTTAATTCATAAAAGTTTAAATTAGAAAGTTCTTAAATGCTAGATACCTTACTAAGTTAGACTATCTTCTTTTTCCTTGTGTTTTCCCTTTCTTTTTATGTTTCCTGTTTTTTCCTAGTTTCCTAATTATTTTAGATTTCCCTCTTTCCCCTTTTTATTTAAACTCAAAAAGGCATGTGCATAAACTTACCCTTTTTCCCTTTTTCTTTTAATGAATAATTTTTTTTAATTAGCATAATATAGTAAAACAATTATTTCCCCTTTTTAAATTTTATCCCAAAATATTTTTATAAATCAATTTAATTGCTTACCCCTTCTTGTCACAAGATTAATGAAGATTATCATTATTATTTATTTTATTTTTATATTTGTATATACATATTATTATTATTATTATTATTTTAAATACATAGATAAAATTTTACCACCAGTATAATTTAGACCTAGACTTTATTTTCCTAGCTTGGGCGACAATTTATTAGGGGAAAAGGTTTTAAATCTTCCTTAACGCGTTATTCATCCTAAAACCATCTAGGTTTATCCAATTATTAAATAACAATGTGACGTGCCCTTCAGGATGCACCAGGTGCTCCAAGGGTGCCACTCGCCTCTTTCTATTTCTCTTGCACGACGTGCCCTTCAGGATGCACTACATGCTCCAAGGGTGCCACTCACCTCTTCCATGTTTCTTGTGTGATGTGCCATTCAGGATGCACCACGTGCTCCAAGGGTGCTAGTCGCCTCTTGACTGACTTGGTAGACATAAAAAAACCCTGGAGTCAATACTCCACCAGGTGATCTTGTGGGAGACTAAGGGCCTCTAAGGAATAAGGCTCATGCCTTATTGTGCGTCCCTTAGAATCATCATGAGTAACTGTCACAGTCAACCCACACGACATCCTGGGTCTTCTCGAACTAGGTAATCATTAACCTACAATTCGAGCCACGACGGGAGTGCTAGTAGGCTGTGGCAGGGCTGTTGTCCACACATCTCCCTCAACATCTCTGGTAGTCGTGCATGAACCCTCTACTCCACATGTGAGTTTGGTCAGCAAGCTATCGTTAGCCTACATCATCAACGAATCATGTCAGAAATATATCCATATCATATCATCTAATCAGATGCACTAATATCACATATAAAACAATCAAACCCCAATGGTTCACTCCCCGACTCGATCCAGAGTCCAAGGGGTTCCATCGATGCCTCTACATCCTCGAGGTCCAAAATCCTGCACACTTAGTAAAATCGAGTCAATAACACCTGTCTATGTTAATGCAGCCAAATAACATGTCATTAATTTATAATGCCTCATAATCATAAATCAAATACCCAAAAGTATATTAATCTGGATCACTTGCGAGCAAGTGTTCTCAAATCATAAGTTTGTTTAGTGTGTGCAAGAGAGGGATGTTACATACACCCCCTCTTGGTCTAAACTTCGTCCCGAAGTTTCACAATAGAAAAGTGTCGAAATAATGTGTATCATAGTATCATAAGTCTATCTATCAAACAAAAATGGAAACTACTGGTGCATATCATATGCGTCCTCCTAGGTCATCAAGTGCAGACTATAGTTGTCCCATTGGACCTTGACCTGATCTACTATTCGACACTGTAGTTGTTGAACGTGATGATCCAGGATGCGGATCGACTCATTTGTGAGTGTCCCCTCATCTGATACTTGCAAGGAACTCATGTCAATATCATGTGTAGGATCACTAATATAATGTCTCAAAACATATACATGAAAAACATCGTTCATACGCCTCAATGAATCAGGAAAGGCTAGTCGATAGGCCACGGGCCCCTTTCTTTCCACGATCTCGAAAGGTCCCACAAAACTAGGAGAGAGTTTAGCCCCATTTCCAAACTTGATTGAACTCTTATGTGGTTTAACTCGCAAGAAGACTCGATCGCCAACCTCGTAACTACGGTTGACACGGTGCGCATTGGCATAACTCTTCTGCCAATCCTGCGCTTCCTTAATCCTTTGTCTTATGGTTTGCATTTTATCTTCCATTTCTTGGATCACTTCTGGTCCCACCAAGACCCTATCCTCAAGCTGATCCCAACTCAAAGGCATTCGACATGGTCGCCCGTAAAGAAACTCGAAAGGCGCCATATTAATGGTTCTTTGGTAACTGTTGTTATAAGAGAATTCCACCAGTGGCAAGAATTCTTCTCAACGCCTTTGTTGGTCCATCACGTACATGCGCAACATGTCCTCCAAGGTCTGGTTCGTTCATTCGGTCTGCCCATCAGTCTTCGGGTGATATGCAGTACTGAAGTTAAGTTGGGTTCCCAAGGCCTCTTGGAAACGCGTCCAAAATCGTCCAATAAACATCGATCCTCGATCGAATATAATACTCTTAGGCACACCATGCAGCCTCACAAACTCACTGATGAAAACTCTATCTATGTCAAGTGCCTGATACGTCATATGCACAGGAATAAAGTGAACACTCTTTGTCAGAGTGTCTACTACTATGAAATCCGAGTCATGTCTCCTTTCCGTCAGTGGCAATCCAACAATAAAATCCATTGAAATAACCTCCCATTTCGATTCTGCAATAGCATGTGGCTGTAGTAATCATGTTGGATGTCTATGTTCAACCTTTACCTGGTGACATTCTAGACATATAGACACATAGTTTACTATGTTTGCCTTCATTTCCTTCCAGAAGAATAAGGGTTTAAGGTATTCCCTCATCTTCGTGAGTCCAATGTGAGCCATGTAGACTGCTCTATGAGCCTTGCTTAGGATCAAGCTCCTCAACCCGTCATTCGGTGGTACGTAAATATGATTTTTAAACCTTAATAATCCATCATCGTCAAACGTAAATCCTTCAAATCTTGGTACCATCATTGTGTTTTGTTTGATAAAACCCTCGACCTCTTTGTACCAGTCATCGTCACGCTGTAAAGTTAGAATATTTTCACGTAGATTCCTCTGAAGAGGCAATACCGAAAATATGCGTGGTCTCCGACTTAATGCATCTGCCACTCGGTTCATTGTTCCTTTAATATAAGTAATCTCGAATTCATACTCGCTAAGCAATTTCGACCAACGCCGTTATCGCACGTTCAGGTCGCTTTGCGTAAATATGTGTTGTAGTCCATAGTGGTCTATATTTAGTTCAAATTTTCGTCCAACAAGGTAGTGCCTCCAAACCTTCAAGGCATATACAATGGCTAACAACTCCAAATCGTGTGTCACATAGTTCTCCTCATGCCTTCTCAGTTTCCTCGAGATGTAAGTGATCACTCGACTATCTTGCATCAAGACTCTTCCTAAGCCTTCGTTGGATGTGTCAGTGCATACCAAGAAGTTCACGTCCATGCCAGGGACCTTTAGTATCGATGTTGTTTTCAACAGCTCCTTGAGCCTCCAAAATGCTACCGCGCATTTCTCAGTCCAAACAAACTTCTTGTTCTTCTTCTGCAATTCCGTGATCGAATTTTCTATCTTTGAAAATCTCTCGACGAACCATCGATAGTATCTTGCTAAACCCATGAAGCTATGTACTTCTGGGATGTTCATTAGGGCAGGCCATTCCATAATAGCCTCTACCTTTGCTGGATCCATGATGATACCTTCGCCAGATATGACATGCCCTAAGTAGTGAATCTTTGATTGATAAAATGAGAATTTGGACAACTTCCCATACAATTTGTGCTCTCTCAAACACTGTAGTACCAAGTGCAAGTGCTCATCATGCTCCTTCGTTGTCCGAGAGTAAACCAAAATATCGTCAATGAATACTTGGATGAACTTGTCCAAGTACTTGCGAAACACCCCGTTCATCAAACTCATAAATACCCTTGGGGCATTTGTCAGTCCAAATGGTAAAACAGTAAAATCGTAATTCCCAAACCTCGTCTTAAAGGTGGTCTTAGGGACATTATCCTCCTTGATTCGTAACTAGTGAGTGATACACTTATTGCAAATTGATCTTTGAGAACATTGTCACACCCTTCATCTGATCGAACAAATCATCAATCCTAGGCAACAGATACTGATTCTTAATTGTTTCCTTGTTCAATTGACGGTAGTCAATGCAAAGCCTCCATGACCCATCCTTCTTTCGTATGAAAATAATAGGCACACCCCACGATGACACACTTGGACATATCAGTCCCAGGTTCAACAATTCCTTCACTTTCATTCTCAACTCCTGTAACTTTGGGGTCGACATTCGATAAGGCATTCTAGCTATCGGTTCAGTCCCCAGTTTTAGGTCTATAGTAAAATCCAGTTCCCTCTCCAGTGGCATCCCAAGTAACTCCTCCGGAAAGACGTCTACAAATTATCTCACCACCGGAAGGTGTTCTACACCTTCCGCTACTCCCTTCTCGTTTAATGCAAGGATCGCATAAAACTTACATCCCTTGTGCGTGCTCTTCTGTAGCTGCAAGGAAGAGATGAACCTCAAGGAAACTCCCTGGTTCCGTCCTACTATCAGACATCTTTTTCCCTGATCATCGACCAAGCTCAATCGTTTTGTCTTACAGTTGAGTATCGCCTCATGCAATTCCAACCAGTCCATATCGATCATGACGTCATAAGATCCTAAGATTGTGACATACAGGTTGGCCCTGGTGACAAACTCTCCCAGGTTAAGCATACAACCCGTAACCTTTCCTCCAACCTTCTGTTTGGCTCCCGAATCCATCTCTACGAAGCTAAACTCATCCTGTTCGACTACCTTTACCTTAATCCTTTCTAGCACTGCACCAGAAATGAAACTCTCAGTAGCACCAGGATCAATCAAAATACTAAGAGTCTGGCCAGCGATGGTACCTGACGTCTCAAGAACAGTCGACTGGTGCTATGCTTGGCAGTTATTCACCGCTGCATGAATTCGATGGGCCTTGCCCATATCTCCCATGGTAGTGGGTCCAACTGATCCAGATGCTCTAGTCCTCTCCAAAGGGTAGTCACACTAGTAGTGTGGCTCGCCACATGTTCAACACCCCTTCTTCGATCTAGTACTCCTGGTACCCGAAGTAGAAGACGACGACACATTGGCCTAGAATCCTGGCCTATTCTACTGAACAGGCCTAAACTGTTGTTGTTGTTGCTGTGGTCCCCAATAAGGTGTCTACTATTGAGGTGTTGGTCACCTAGGTGTAGTGAAAGTGGATCCCCTTTTGAAGCCATGATATCCCATCGTATGTTTAGCTGGTGTCTGATGCTACTACACACCAGATGACAACTGCCCTGCTGGTCTCGCTGGAGTCCTGCTCTAACCCCCGCTGATAAGCTCCTCGTCTTCTATGAGGGCCTTCTAGATGACATCATGCAAGGTCTCAGGCATCAAAATCCTAACCTTTGCACATATGCTTCCATTAAGGCCGAACACAAACCTGTTGAGCTTAGGTTTCTCAGTATTAAGATGTGGAGCATATAGAAGCAACTCCATCAAATGGGCCTCATACACAAGCACCGTATGACTTCCCTATCATAAGGCGTTGAACTTGTTGAGATGACGCTCAATGAATTCCTCCGATAGGTACCTCTCTTGGAACCGTTCCTCGAATAGTTCCCATGACATGTCTTCGATGGCCATGTTCAGCTATGGTAGGAGCATATTCCACCATAGAAGAACACTCCCCTTCAGTTGAAAGACCTCCATGCAGACCTTCATGTTGGAGGTATAGTCGCGAAGTGCAAAGCACATCGCCATATTCTCCAACCATGCCTCAGTGGCTGCACCGTCCGGGGCACCAAATAACTTGAGAAATTTGACCTTCTCGAGTTCACGGTGAATACTACCAGTACCGATCGGAGCGCACAGTGGATCCTTAGGGGGTGTTGATGCTCTAGCCTCATTTCTGTCCAAACGACTAATCAGTGCCTCAGACATGTGCTGAAAAGATCTCATCATTCCAATCACATCACCCACTGCTATCTACTCCTACCCGACAACCTGTTCGTCTCCCTGGGGGTTGGACCCCTCAGGCGTGGATGCGACTGGAGGCGTCATGCCTCCTCCCCTAGCACCCTGTCGTCTGCCTCCATGACATCCTATAAACATGATTACCTGCATAGATACAAGTCAACTCAATTAGAAAAATTATAATTAAATCATAACAATGAAATTCGTAGTGATCCCAAGTCGTAGGTTGAACTCCGCTATGATACCAAATGTAACATCCCTCTTCGTTACGACTACAAGCGAAGAAGAAGTGATTTTTTTTTTTGTTTTTAGGCAAGAAGGCGACGACGAAAACAGTTTAACCACACCACTGACGACAAATGCAAGCACACAGTCCAGGCAACATGCTACTATGACACCACATATATGCACAAGGGAAACTAGGCGAAACATGCGTAGTAAAACAAGGAGGAACAACTACCCGTTCGACACAAACAAGACATGCCTATAAGCTAAGGGACAACATCCCCCTCTCGACACAACAACCTTGATGAACAAGACTAGAACCTCAAGGCACATGAACCAAATGCATGAAGGCGTTCCACCCACGAGCCAAAAGCAACTTACAACGCTCGATGACACTCACATAGAACGCACCGACTCCGACCAAGTTCTCGTTTGATGTTATCCAATAGGGTGCACCATGATCCCCTCCTCAGGAATCATGTCATCCCTAGGTGACTGACGTGTCATTAACCTTGACACAACACATCCTATCGGGATCGAGGACACTAGATAAATCCGACGCGTTAGGATGAAACAACTGAGAAGGAGACTACACCCATACCCCACACAATAGGGAAACATAGGAAATATGACTACAATAAAGGAAGAACTCAAGCCAATGCACGACTTTGTCAACAACCCAACCATTAATCACGTCTAAAATTTGTCAAAACTGACCATCTAATTTAACATCGATTACTTATCTAATAGTAAGTCAATTTCAATTAGTCCATAAATTACAATTCTAAATTAACATAAAAATCAACAAGTCTAATTGCAATTATGTCAATGTACACCAATCTAATTTAACATTAAAAGCGTATCAAGTGAGCAAGTCTAAATCATAGTTTGGTCATCAACGTACCATCAATTTAATCTTAAATGCAATCATAGTTTGGAATGACATGTAAGACATTAACAATTATTACTATATAACATTTAATCAGTATAACTAGTCATTCCACTAAATGATGAGTAAATAAAAGATCAGAGTCTAGGCATTAAAACCTAATAGAATAATACAATCTTTTGATTGAAAAATATATATCATTTAATCATTATAAATGACCATTCCACTAAATGATCACTAAATAAAATGAAAGATCAGATGTTAGGCATTAAAACTTAATATAATAACACAATGATTTGATTGAAAGATATCTAACATTTAATCACTAAAACTATTACAATATTGCCTTGAAAATATAGCATTTAATCGAATATATAACATTGAAAAAAATACAGTACTACCTTAATTTAGCAAGCTTAATTAAGGCAATATTAACACTATACCACCGTTACATTCTAATTGATAAGTTAGTTTAATCAAGGTTACCACTTAAAGGACAAGACTGTTCTAAATTAGTTAAAGGGATGTCTAAATATGCTAATCATTTGATGTATCAAGTAAAAATAAATTCCATTGCTGCAACTATTGTATACATTATACATGGGTTGTCATGTAATAACAATAAAGGGGGCAAATCGTAGAGAAGGTACACCCAACTTTCACAAGGAAGGATGCAAAGATCCCCGTTGGGTTTTGGTGGCCAAAACACAGAGTTAAAGGTGTCATAACAACTTCAAGGTTATAATTCACTGAGGTGAGGTGTCAAAGCAATTTGTGTAAGCCAGCAACAGAATGGAATTAATTAACATAGGGTCACATTTGGTAGAAACACAAACGCGCTGTCGTGAAAGCAGGTCGTTGTGCATTTAGAGATATAAATTTTCCTTATCATCAAATGTAATTCATGAATGCCATTAATTAATATGGGAGACACATTAAATACCCTTTTTTATTTTCACTTAACCAGGATCAACAAAACACAGGCTCAATATAGATATTCTGATTTTCTCAAGGAGCATCTCGCTGGAAAAACGCCTTCAGCGAATTTAAAGCACAAAAATATATAAAGACAAAGTCAACATTTAAGTCAAACAGTGGCCAATCAACAACAAAATGCAATTATCATTTAAGGGGAAAATCGTGATCTTTAAAGCAGCAACACAGTCATCTTTAATGGCAATTCATGGTAATAATAAGGGTTATTCTAATCGTTGCACTAAGTAAATTTTGTGGTACATACTGGAGCGGTTATAAAGCTGTAATTCCAGCGATGAAAATGTCGTGAGTTCAGTGATCAATGTTGTAGACTCAGTGATATAATGTTGAATTTAGTGATAAAAAAAATGTTGTAAGCCCAGTAAAGAAAATGCTATAAAATATTCGTTAGCTCAAATACAAGTACTGAGATCACAAAAAGGGAAGAATGAAAATCGCTTTGGTAAAAGTGAAAATGCAACCATTACACACAGATGCCACGCCACCATTTTTGCAACGAAGGCAACTTCAAATCTCTATCAACCAAATTAATTGCTACCTGCAGAATTTGACTGTACCTAAACTAATATTCAAGCCGAGTGATCTGGTATCCGATTATGTATAAGTAATGGTTAATCCATGTAAATGCAGAGGAATAAAGAAATAATCATAGTCCAAGGTGGGTAAATGTAAAATCATAGGCTATGTGAGTAAATGTGAAATCACAGTCAATGTAAGTGAATGTAAAATCATGGTCAGACAAAAGCCGTCGAGCTGTAAGATCAGGCAATGAAAACATCTTCATAGTAGCATAATGCAGAGAATAAGGCCCCTCTAAGAAAAAACATAGCACAGAGTTAAGTGGTAAGGCAAGGTAGACCAGAAGTAAGGAAAATCGCACAATAAGTCGTTGGAGAAGCATTAGAAACACAGACTTAAAACATAGAGTATCATAAGAGGATCGTTGCTAGAAGGGAAAAATAATCGCATAGGTAATCCATCGCAACAAGGCACAATACAAACACTCAACCCAAAACAATCGACAAGGGTAAACGGCTGGACAAGAACATCCTTCACTCGTCATCCATGCATAGAAAAGCAAGGTGTTTAGATCCATAGGTCTATTAACGCCAAAGCGACAACCATAGATGAGGCTCCTGGCTGACTGCTTAGGCGTGGATTGATGAGCTAGAGACGAAGGAAAAAAAATAAACCACAATCATCACAATCAATCAACCACAGGACGGTCAAGACATGCAGGGATCGAGGGCCATGAGAAATCAATATCGAGCTAACGACTATGGGTGAAATTTCAGTCATCCACCAGAATGCTAATACAATCATTTTATTTACCCAATTAAACATATAGAACTAAAATCATCATTCATACTAACAATCTACCATGCAAAAATGAGCAAGCATACCATTGCCCAATCACCCGCTCTGAGTTGATGTCCCACGCGCTTCGTACAACTCCCGCTTGACGACCGATGAGACTTCATCGGTACCTCCCAACCAATGTTAGGGGTACTCTTCTTCCCCCTTATCCCCCTGAGCCGCAAAGGGGCCACACACACTATCTAGAGAATCAGCTAGCTCCCAACACACCTCGCAAGGCTGAGCTACCACTCCTCACCGAGATGGGTATCCCAACTCCCACAAGCTAAGTCAGTCAAGAATATATTTTTGTAGCATAACGTTACAGAAAAAAAAAAAAGATATCCATCATCATTCTCCTCCCTCCATTATATAGAGTTTCGAAGTCCCTTACTTTTCCAAAATCCCATTTTATTTAATGTTTAAAAATTTAATTCATAAAAATCCTCCCCGTACATGTGTCACCCATCCCCTTCATTCCTCCATAAATTAATTTCATTAATTAATTAATTACCCCTATTTCCCTCACTCACCTAAAGGCACTCCTAGAATCACTCCTAGGTATCCCCATATCCCCTTACAAGTTTTAATGACTTTCCCCCTTATTAATTTACTAGTTGACTTTAAATTAGAAAGTTCTTAAATGCTAGATACCTTACTAAGTTAGACTATCTACTTTTTCCTTGTGTTTCCCCTTTCTTTTTATGTTTCCCTCTTTTTCCTAGTTATTTTAGATTTCCCTCTTTCCCCTTTTTATTTAAACTCAAAAAGGCATGTGCAGAAACTTACCCTTTTTCCCTTTTTCTTTTAATGAATAATTTTTTTTGATTAACATTATATAGTAAAACAATTATTTCCCCTTTTTAAATTTTATCCCAAAAGATTTTTATAAATCAATTTAATTGCTTACCCCCTTCTTGTCACAAGATTAATGAATATTATCATTATTATTTATTTTATTTTTATTTTTATATATACATATTTATTATTATTATTATTATTTAAATAAATAGATAAAATTTTACCACCAGTATAATTTAGACCTAGACTTTATTTTCCTAGGCTGGGCGACAATTTATTAGGGGAAACGTTTTAAATCTTCCTTAACAAGTTATTCGTCCTAAAGCCATCTAGGTTTATCCAATTACTAAATAACAATGCTAGGTGCTCTTCAGGATGCACTAGGTACTCCAAGGGTGCCACTCGCTTCTTTATGTTTCTCTTTCGCAACGTTCCCTTCAAGATGAACTACGTGCTCTAAGGGTGCCACTCACCTCTTCCATTTTTGTTGCACGACGTGCCCTTCAGAACACACCACATGCTCCAAGGGTGCCACTCACCTCTTGACTGACTTGGTAGACATAAAAAACCCCTGGAGACAATACTCCTCCTCGTGATCTTGTGGGAGACTAAGGGCCTCTAAGGAATAAGGCCCCTGCCTTATTGTGTGCCCCTTATAATCATCGTGAGCGACTATCGCAGTCGGCCCTCACGACATCGTCGGTCTTCTCGAACTAGGTAATCATTAACCTATAGTTCGAGCCACGATGGGTGTGATAATAGGTTGTGGTAGGGATGTTGTCCACACCTCTCCCTCAACATCTCTGGTAGTCGTGCATGACCCCTCTACTCCACATGTGAGTCTGGTCGACAAGCTATCATCAACCTGCATCATCAACGAATCATGTCAGAAATATATCCATATCATATCATCTAATCAAATGCACTAATATCACATATAAAACAATCAAACCTCAATGGTTTACTCCCCGACCTGATCCAGAGTCTAAGGGGTTCCATCGATGTCTCTGCATCCTCGAGGTCCAAAATCTTGCACACAGTAAAATAGAGTCAATAGCACATGTCTATGCCAATGCAACCAAATAACATGTCATCAATTTATAACACCTCATAATCATAAATCAAATACCCAAAATTATATTAATCCTGATCACTTGCGAGCAAGTGTCCTCAAAGAATAAGTTTGTTCAGTGCACGCAAGAGCGGGATGTTACACTATTGTTCCTATAGATGATGAAGTTTTTTCTTTGGATGACATAGAGTTCGGGGTTAAGCGGCTTGCAAATGGGAAAGCTAAGGACATTGAAGTCTACCAAGCTAAAAAATTTAAAATCGAAGGGAATATTCTCATCCCTCACATAAGCTCTTCAATTTAGCAGTCAAGCAGGGATTCCCTAAACCCTAGACACAAATCCTCATTGTACCTATTTTTAAAAATGGGATAGAAACATTCCCTTGAATTATAGGACCATTATGATTATCCCTATTTGAGTCAAGCTCTATAAAATTATTTTGGAAAATAAGGTTAACCTATGGCTAAAACTTCATGGTAAAAGAGCTAAATTCCATGACAGATTTAGGAGATATCATTCAATTGTGGACCATCTTGTTACCCTTAGGATTATTATAGAGGATTTATGCAATACTAAAACCAAACTTATGTGTTGTTTTGTTGACTTTAGAAAATCTTTTGACATAGTATCCACGAAAAACCTTTGGAATAGGTTGGAAGAGATAAAAGTGCCTTTGGAGTTGTATGGATGGTGGAATAAGGTTGTATGAGAACATTATTTCCAAGTTTAAGAAAATTCGTGGCTAGTCGAAAGAAATTAACAAAAATATTGGAGTCAAGCAAGGTTTTCCCTTGCCCCCTACCCTTTTTGGCATACACATTGATAAGTTAGAATATTGTTTGGAAGAAACAGGTCGTGTCAGCCCAACTCTCACTAGTATAGTCATCAATCTTCTTCTTTATGCTAATGATGTCGTTCTTATGGCACAGAATCCCCATGATCTTGGAAAGAAATTAAGAATCCTCAATGATGTTTTCTCCAATATGGGTATGATTGTTAATATTGGAAAAACAAAAGTCTTGATCATTAATTCCAATAAGATCACATATGATACTTTTGTATATGACAACAACAACTTGGAGGAAGTGACTTCATACAAATATCTTGAAATCAATATTCACCACAAGCTCAATTGGAATTATAACAATGAGAAAAGAATAAATGGAGGATGGAAAGCTTATTATGGGATTGAAAACAATTCTAAATAAGTCGATCTTTAGACATGGAATAATAAAAAACTCCTCTTTGAGACTAGTGTTACTCTTGTTATTCTATATGGATGTGAAGTTTGGGGATGTAGTATCTCTCAAGAGTCATGGATAGTGATAGAGCATATCCAAAATAATTGTATAACCTATAATATAAAAATTAAAGGAAATACGCCCTATCCTACCCTCCTCTTAGAGGTAAGCCCTTCCCCATTGAGAGCACAACTATGACTAGATACCTATTGTATAAGAACAAATTAAACAACATGGAAGATAAGAGGCTTCCTAAAATTACTTCAAACTCCATCCAAAAGAACCTTTGACTCAATCGAGGATGACATAAATATGCCAAGTCTTAGCTAAGCCATTGGGGAATAATGGAAGAGATCATTTTGTAGAATAAGGATACTATTAAAAATATTATTAAATCAAAATTTAAGGAGAAAATGTGGTGTGATAAAGAGTTATAGGACAAAAGAAAATTAAAAGGAGGTAATCAACCCTAACCTATAAGATAAAAAAATATCTCTTTGTTTTTACAAGTGTAAAGAAAAAATAAGCATTGCTAAAATAAAAACAAATTCTCAAGAGCTCCATAGTGAAACTGGGCATTGGTAAATTCCTAAAAAACCCATGAGATGAAAGACTATATGATACCAATAGTGTTGAAGATGAAAACCACTTTCTTTTACATTGTCTAGCCTACACCCAGATTAAATCTCAATTTCAAAATATTTGTCACACTACCAACCTTCATAACATCTTAACTCAACAAAACTATGGTTAACTTGGAAAGCTTCTACTAATGGTTTTTTAGCACAGAAACAAAATTATCAAGAATTGCAAGTAATCCCTTACCTTCGTAAGGTTCGGTAGAGTAATTCAGTCTCACTTAATCATCATCATCATCATCATTTTAATTTTACATTTACTATTTTATTTGAAATGTAGTGTATTTTTAATTTACATTCACATAGATTAATAAAGCACAATATTAAATTAAGACATATTTATAATGTTTATATTAATTTTACAAATAATTATATAATCTTATTTTGAAACGAAATATTAATAGTTGGTTTTGGGTCAGAAAGAACAACCAAGTATGAAGTATGAGGGAGATGTGTAATTCCTTCCATGCTTAACATGAATTCGACACAAGGCATTAAAAATATATTAATAACAAAAAAAATCCGGTCATAATTTCCATGCTCAACATGGAGTCAACAACTGACATTAAAAAAATATTAATAACAAAAAAATTCAATGTAGGTCATAAATAAAATATTTCAATATTCACTTTAAGTAAATAATTTTATATCAGCTTTATATAAAGAGACATGAAACAATTGAAATTAAAAAAACAATTATTGCATCTATTTCTTATTTCTACTTCAGATGTGTAATTCCTTCTATGCTCAACATGGAGTTGACAATGGCATTTAAAAAATATTAATAACAATATATATATATATACCTATAACAATATATATATATATAT